>APFE030016896.1:10595-24922 GCA_000404065.3 Pinus taeda
GGGGGGGGGGGGGGGGGGGAGAAGCCTCTCCGCCCCCAGGAGCTCCCATGGCGGCGTCGGTTCAGATCGCTGCTTGACCTAGCCGCAGAGAGTAGCATCCGCGTTTAATGATATTTTCATTCACGAGCAATGTTACCGCAGTGTTCAAGCTCATTAAAAAATAAACCCGCGATGAGTAGTGTTACCACAGGGTTCAAGCTCGTTAAAAAATAAACCCGCCACAAGCAGTTTTTATGTGAAGTTCAAGCTCGTTAAAAATTAAACCTAAACAATGAGAAAATGTTCCCGCAGAGTTTAAGCTCATTAAAAAATGAACCCATATCCGGTAAATAACCATTGCGAATGCATTATCATCAGCTTTTGAGCCTTGGTCGTGTTCTCATCATCACCTCGACTCTTTTTTAGCCGATCATACGCCTCCATTTGATTGTTTACCCTTTTTGAGGAATAGCTGTGATGAGTGATTCTATTAGCTATCCTTGTGACAGTACCATGATTGGAAAATTCCAAACCTTACATGGAATCAGCTGCTACCTAAAACTTCACTCGTTCCTCAAAAGACGAGTCTCCTTTAAGCTCTTTTCATCTGACTCGTAAAAAATTAAAAGATTGCCAAGCAGTTGGCTTCCCCAGCTCGTTAAAGCTACCTGGAGTGTTATCCCTCCTCTAGATTTTAATCTTTTTCGACATGAGGGATTATTACACAAAACGATCGAGCGCTTGTCTTGTTCGGCTCATTAAAACTATCGAAAATTCATCCCTTTCGTATTGTTTTATACTTTTTCGAACTTAAGGGATTATATGACGAGAAAGGATCGTTGGAGTTTCCTTTATGTCTCTTTCAGACTCTAAAATTGAAAAAGACCGAGTTATCTTTATCTTTAAACCCGTTAAAACCAATAGCGACAAACTTGTCCATGAAGAAAAGAATGAGTTTCACTGTCGCTAGGCTCGTTAAAACATAGTGACGGGTTTTCCCGAAGGGCAAATTATAGAACAAGCATATGTTATCCTCCTCAAGCTTGATAAAAATAAAGAGGTACTGGTCAATAATGACTGGGGAAAATTGGGAAAAAAACTTGAAGAAACTTTATTGGTAGCAAAGTCGCTCTTGAACATGACACTTTCACTCCATCGCCATGATTGAGTTAGGTTGGGTTATTCCTTTCATTGGTCATATCACCATTGGTCCATCGTACTATCCATCTTTGGGGTTAATGCTACCAATCCATCTCAGTTTCGTCGGTATTTTCAAGAGAAGTCGCTCAGAAGATTCACCTGCGTCTCATCTGCTGCAATACATTCACGCTCCATTCTTTCATGACCGCCACCCTGAACTCGGTATCGTCGGATCGTTTTCACCTCCATAAAGTCATTTGCTCCGTTTCGTGTCGTAGATGTGGGATTCATTAAGGCCCTCATATAATGGGTCGCTTCTTTTCGACATCAGCTCATTATCCAAGAAGTCGACCTAGGAACAACCCTTTTAGTACTTTGAAGCTTGCATGCCTCAATGGCAAGTTTCTCACTTCCAGCGACAGGTTAACATCAATGGCCTTCGACCGAAATATTTTGCGTGGTGTTCGATGCCAAGTCCCTTCTTCACACCAAGTGAATTGTACTGTAGTACATTGAGGGTCATCATCATTATCGGTGATTCCTCTCGCGCCTATTAACAGCTTACATCATTGGCTGGTAATCAGGCGATGTCTTTCCATGTTCAACTCCAGAACATCTTTCACATGGATCGACTTGTACTCTGAGTGAAGATTGAACGAGTTTGAAGACCCCGGATCTAGTTTCATCCATCCGAGCTGCGATATATTCAGGAATATAAAGACATGAAATGTACATCATTGCCGAACAGACGATCATCCTAATCAAAGGATGATGACTCCATCCATCAATCTACCAAATAGACGATTGTTTGTCCTATGTACATGAGTATGAATTTATAAAGCTGAGCATGGGAATGCCCGCCTCAGCTAGATCATGAAAAATATTATGAAGATAATGTATTGTATTGTATCTTATTATAGGTCGCCTTCCATCTCGAAAAAACTTTGGATCCTCATGATAAAGAATTTCACCCGACATCAAAAGATTAACGACCTCATGCTTTAGGGGGCAACTGTTATAGACATTTTTTGGCACTGCAACCCCAAGCATATATGTCCATAAACCAAGTGTTCCTAAGTCCCTAAAAGTGTTGCTTCATGCCCTAAAAGAACAAGGTCAGTTAATTACATCATCTCCTAGAAGTTCTCCATGAAAAACTACTGAGAAGTGGTAAAAACTGGATCATCTCACTTGCTCCATGGCCAGGGTGCGATGCATCTCACCTTGTACACACTGGACATGCGATGCATACTAAAAAATTCTTCTATAGGGTGCGATGATCGAGAATAGACAAGCGGCGGAGACAGTTTGCCAAGTGGATGATCAAGGAATCTTCTAGAAACTTCTCATATGACACTTGCCTCTCAGAATTCACCCAGGGATGAGTAAGAGATCAATGAAATCTCTAAGTGCAACCAAGAACTATCAGAGAGAGGACACTAATCAAATCCCAGAAGCTGACTCACCCCCTACAAACATCTATATATGGATCCCTCATCACAAAGATCCAGAGGCTGGAATCTTGTATTTTGTAAGGAAGTGCTGCTGGTTTCTTGGTGAAATATCATAGTGTTGGGTGATCTAAGCTTTTCATGAGATGAAGAAGGGCTTTCATGCTGAGAGGATGACATTGGGTCAGAAAATGGGTTGTAATCCTCTTTGCTTCTCTTTCTATCAATAAAATTATTCGAGTTTTCCTCCACATTCTTGTATGTTTGCTGATATATGCATTTGTGTGGTCAATATATATCTAGTCCTATATTGTTCATGATTGTATATCCATGTTATTCGGTAGTATTATGCTACTTTGACTTTATAGGTGCTCTCTGAAGCTGGGAGAACAAGGAAGAAGCGGCAAAGATCTGTCAAGGAGAGAGAGGAAACAAGCAAAGCATCAAGTGCAAGACTGAGGTTGGTACTCTTTGCTCCCCTCTCATCTATTTATCATAAAGGGAAACGAAAGTAGTTTTAATCTGTTTGTTTCTAAGATAGCTACCCGTCTTAGTGGGACTAGCAGCTCCGTGTGGACACTAGATTTCCTGATAACAACAGGTAAATAGCATCGGTAAGTAGAAGATAAAAATTGATTCCAGCACATAACTACAAAGCAACTGCAAGAGTCAAATTTGAGTTACAAAAGCCAACACAGTCACAATAAAAGGGACAGCAAGAAAACAATTCTCCATCTAACTCTATCTTCGTGTTGAAGATATTTTCAGTTTCCTAGAATAGTTCTCTTATTGTTAAGAGATATTTTGTAATTATTTTTTGTATAAATACTTGACAAACTGAAGTAATCAAGGTGGAGTGGACTATATACATTTCCGTAGACTTTTATTTTGAGCCAAGGAGGTATTGTATTCAAGACTGGACTGGCTATGCTGGATATGAAATAAAGCTGAGGACATTTCACTGGATTCTTGTGCATAGTTGGAACAAATAAGTATTATCTCTTCGTGTTTATATATTGCATTATTTTCATGTTATGAATATTCATATGTGTTTCTTATAAACTCCGTAAAGCAAACAAGGAATGATATCATCAGAATTAGCTTAAGTGCTCTTTGTTTTAACTATTTTCTTTCTTTATGTTTTCCACTAAACTTCCTTGGTTTGGGAATTCTTAATTGCTCCCCTACTTCCGTAGTTTACCCCCTTTTGCTCCATAGTAAAAGATTCCTCATTTCCCTTTACTACTGATCATCCTTCCTTTCTTCATCTTGATCCCGGTTTAGGCTTCTTCATTGCCCTCTTCCCTAGTTGAAACTATTTCGTCCACCTGAAACCTGCATATTTGCTTTTGTTGTGCTAGCCTGCCCTTTGAAATCTTACCTTAATGATTGATTAGTCCACTTCAGCCACTCTTTATTGACTCCATAACCCAATGGCATGAATCCCTGCTCTACACATCTGTTTCTTGATTCCTCCACCCAATCAAAACAAAACAACTTGAGCACTAATAACTAGTTTGAAATCTACCCAAAACAAAGTTAAATTATAAAGAGAGAGCCCTCTCTAGACTTAGGTTGGCTATAACCTTAGTATAAAAGATTAGGTTTGTGGTTACCTTGGACAATTCCTTCTTTAATAACTTCTAAGGAAAAAATCTAAGTGATAATGTAGTGGCGACCATACTAGGGAATCAACCCCCCAGCCTTAATAAACCTTTGAGGAAATGAAATATTTATTCTTAGGAATCTTAAAGGGTTATTAGAAGTTATTTCAAAAATTCATAAAAAGAATAATAATTAAAAATCTCGAAATCTGGCTTCAGGGAGAAATCACTATACTAGGGCTAACCCTAATCCAAATCCTCCCCCTGAATTTGAAAATCCCAACCTTATTCTGAGAATAATCAGAAGACAAGAAAGTTCAGTAAGCCCTAGACTTATTTTTTGATCCAATTCATGCCCTGCTGAGTGGTTATTCATTGAAGACATCCCTTTTGAAAAGTATTTTGACCTTTCTCTGTTTAGAACCAAGTCTGAGAGTGAACTTGTGGACATAGTCCCAAACTCAGAATTCACAAGAGAACTTGAAGTCAAATGAGCCAACTTGTCAATTGACCAATACCTTCTGAATTCCCCTCAATCATCCCTTACCACTGACCGAATCCTTGAACTTTCTAAAAAAAATTCAACTTCCTTTAGTTCACCATTGTTCCCCCACATTTATGAAGCTCATTCCACCCCTCCATTCATACCTTCAATTCCCCTTCACCCCCTATCACCCCAACTACTCTTGTTGTCCCAAATCCCCCCGTTACCCCAACTAATGTTTTCAATCCAATCCAACCTAGAGCCATGGCCAAGAGATATGCCCCCCTTGTGATGCCTGCTCCCTAAGGTGCCATGCCGCAGGACTATCAAAGCAAAATTGTCACATTTTATGGTACTAGAACATACATAGCACAGCAGCACACTAGGAAAATGACAAATTATTTTGAACTTCATGAAATTTACATAGGAGATGTCAAAATGAGGATTTTTGCCCAAACTCTAGATGGAGTGGTAAGAACATGGTTTAGATCTCTACCTAATAATAGTATAGATAATTTAGAAGGTTTTTACTAGCAATTTCTACATAGGTGGGAGAAGAAAAGGAACCCTCTTCAAATTTTATCTGAATATGAAAACGTTAAGAGGGGACCCAACGAAACTATTCAAGACTATTGTAACAAGTTTAATAATGTATACAACGCAATACCAGTAGACCGTATAACTCCACCTGGCTTAACCCTGATTAAGTTTCCAGATAGATTTGACACAGATATGGCTTTTCAACTGAGAGAAAGGAATCCCCCTACACTAGAAGAAATGCAGAGTGCAGTAGTAAGCGTTGAAGCTAACATACTTTCCAAAAGAGCTAGGGTTAGAAACAGGAGAAGGGTACCCTTGAAAGAGAAAGCTTCACCCTTTGACCAAAAAATGGATGCTTTAGCGAAAGGAATAGAAATGTTGATGGATAGAATGGAAAACATTAAAAGGAAATCCCACTGGGATAACTAGAAGGCTCCCCAAGTAAGAAATCCAAATTTTAGGAAGAACCAGAACCAAAACACTGGGAAGAATGGCCTTAATTAGAATATTAGGCCACCTTTCCAAGAAAACTATGCTAAGACTTCCCATCTAGAAGACCCTAAACTAGACACTCAAATTAATGTGATGGGATTAGATGATGAGAAGACTATTTTTCTAACTCAGGATGATCGGGAATTACACATGCTTCAGCAGTTCGAGACCTGAACAGTAGAATCATTTGATTACAAGCAGGGGTATGACTCTGCTATTTTTGAGGTACATAAACAATACAATCTGAGGAGCAGAAAGAATACTGATACTCCATAAGAAAACAAGAAAACAACACCTAACCAACCTAAGAAGATAAAAGCTGCAAATCAGAATCCTCCAGTAACAAAAACTCTTCAAATCCTTTCTAGATCAAATCAAAATCCCCCCAGTCCCACCATTGAAGATGTAACTAATGACGAACCTTCCACTTCAATTTCCTCCAAGGAAATAGTGGAATAATCTCCAGAAATCGTATTAGAAAGTCCAACAAAGAACATTCCAAACACTGAAGAAGAAGAATATAATGTTGTTAAAGTTTCAAATGTTCAAACAGACAAAACCCCTTTGCCTTTCAATTTGGGAGCAGAGGTGGCCAAACTTAAAATCTTAGTCCCTTTAACAGAACTGGTTAAACATGAAACTTACAGATCTCATATAAGAAAATATTTAAACTTCATTGAAAATAAAGACTCGGTTAACCTATTTGATGATCAACCTGAGTTGATTTTCGGTCCTGATGTTAATGGTAAACTAGTGGAAGGAGGGACACCACCCTTCTACATTAGCCGTAACATCCATGATAAGATCCTACATAATTCCATGCTAAACTCTGGGGCTTCACACAATCTCATGCCCAAATATGATATGGATAAGCTAAACTTGGATGTCACTAGACCCTATAAGACCTATTTTCCTTCGATTCAAGCCAAGTTAAGTGCCGAGGACTTATAAAATATTTGTGTGTTTCCATAGTGCAATATCCTGCTAAGACCATTCTTATGGACATAGTTGTTGCTGATATACCACCCAAGTATGGAATGTTGTTTTCTAGATATTGGGGTGCCAAAATCCAGGGATCTCTACAACTTGACATGTCCTATGCTACCATTTCAGTATTTGGACATCCCAAGAAACTATATATAGAGACTCTAATGAAATATGCAGTGAGTAGCCAGAAGAGACCTCAGAACATTCCTATATATTCAGTGCATTCTAACACTGACTCTTTCATTCTTTATAATGCTAAAACAAATCAAGAAAGTAATTCAGATTTCATAACAGCAGAACCAAAGTACATTGCAGTGATAAAAGAAAGTCCAAATTTTCAAATTCATGAAATTTCAGACAATAAATATGATTTAGATGTATTAACAAAAGAAGATTTTGTCCCTCCAGACAGTAAAAATTATGAACATGAAATTCTTTGGCATTTAGAATTTGAAGGATCAGTCAACAAACTAGGTGCAGGTGCAGGAGTATGGATTTACAACTTAGAAAATGATCATTCAGAGGGTCATGCCTACAGATTGAACTTTAAATGTACAAACAACATGGTCGAATATGAGGCCATTATGTTAGGTTTGAAATTGGTTAAAAGGTTAGGAGCCATAAGAGTCTCTATCATGGGAGATTTGGAGTTGGTAATAAAACAAATTAACGTTGTTTATATGATTAGGGATCCTAGTCTAGGATTTTATAGAGGCACAGTTGTAGAAATACTAACATTTTTTTAGAAACCAAGCTTGTTGTTATTCCTAGAAAACACAATATGCAAGCTCACAGTCTAGCAATGTTTGCTAGAACTTGCAAATTTCCATTCCAGCCCAACCATTAGTACATTGTTGAGGTTAGGCATAGACCTACTATTCCTGACAATCGAAAGAACTGGCAAGTATTTGAGAATGATCAACAAATTAACAATTTTTTGAATTTATATGATGAATTTGTAAATAGCAACATAGATGTAGATTTAACATTAGATTTTGATTACACTAATGAGATAGATATTAAAAAAGTAGAAGATGGAAAGATAGATAATTTCCATCCCAGAAAGTTTACCAAATCAGATATTCAAAACCTAAAACAAATGGAAATTGATGAAGAATCTGAAGTCGTAAATCTTAAAGATAATTTTTTGCCCAAAGGATTGACTCCTTTGGAGGACTTATTTGATTCAAATGATGTTCCCAAAAAGCCTAAAATGGAACCCCTGAAATCAGACATTGAGGAATGTAACATAGGCTCTGAAGAAGATCCCAAATTGATAAAAATTTCAAAATCATTGCCTCCCAATAAAAAAGCGAAATATATGGAACTGCTAAAGGAATTCCAAGATGTTTTTGCCTAGAATTATGAGGATCTAAAGTCCTATGGTACCAGCAAAATACAACACACCATTCCCTTAAAGGAAAACCAAAAGCCTTTTAGATAGAAGCTTAGAAGGATTAACCCTGTTCGATTACCTTCTATCGAAAAAGAGATCAAAAGAATGTATGAAGCTAAGATTATTGAACCAATTAGATTCTCAGACTGGGTTTCTAATTTGGTACCTACAGGAAAGAAAACTGGCGAAATTAGGTTGTGTGTTGACCTTAGGAATTTGAATAAAGTTTCACTTAAAGATAACTATCCCCTTCCTAAAATGGATCACATACCACAGAGGGTAGTACGTTCCACTAGAATCTCATTTCTAGATGGGTTCTCTGGTTATAATCAAATCCTGGCCCACCTAGATGATCAGGAAAAGACTACATTCACTACCCCATGGGGCACTTTCATGTATGTGAAAATGCCATTTGGGTTAAAAAATGCACGGGCCACCTTTCAAAGAGCAATGGACATAGCCTTTGCTAAGGGAATCCATGACTTCCTAGTTATATACTTAGATGATATCATAGTATTTTTCAAGTCAAATCAACAGCATCTCGATCATCTAAGGCAGGTCTTTACCAAGTGCAGGAAATATGAAATTTCCCTGAATCCTAAAAAATCTCTATTTTGGTTGGAAGAACGAAAATTACTAGGCCACATTATCTCCAAGGATGGCATCCAGATTGAACCAACAAGAATTGAAACCATTTTGCAGATACCACATCCCAGGAACATCAAAGAACTCCAAGCATTTTTAGGTAAACTAAACTTTTTGAGAAGATTCATCTCTATCTTAGCTGAACTAATTAGACTATTAAACAACATGTTAAAGAACGATTCAACTATTAAAAGGACCTTAGAGGCTAAAAAATATTTTTAAGATATAAAGCTAGCCTTGACACAAACACCAATCCTCATCAGTCCAATGTTTGACAGGGACCTCATCATTTTTTCTTTTGCATCAAAACATACCATTGCTGCAATCCTACTGTTGAAAAATGATCAGGGTTTTGAACAAACAATAGCTTTCTTTAGTAAAGCCCTCAGAGATTCACCTGTAAAGTATAATATAATGGAAAAGCAAGCTTTTTCTTTTGTTAAAGCTATTAAAGACTTCAAGGTTTATATATTGTACTCTCATGTAATAGCTTATGTTCCCAATGTTGTAGTCAAAGACATTCTGACACAGGATGGACATGATGGAAAGAAAGGGAAGTGGATAGCTACAATATTAAGGTATTATTTAGAAATTAAACCTACAAAATTGATCAAAGGCCAAGGTTTAGCCAAGCTCATGGTTGAATCAAACTGTCAAGCCGTAGACATAAATTTCATAGCAGAACTGGATAACAAAGAGGATACAGCAACTCCACAAATCAGCCAAGCCTTTACAGATTCACCATGGTATGCTGACATTATATACGTTCTACAAAACCTTGAAGCTCCTCCAAAGTTAACCAGAACTAAAAGTAGGTTCTTAAAAATGAAATCTTTGACGTTTTTCATAATTGACAATGCTTTATTTTGGAAAAATCATGAGGGCATCCTACTAAATCATTTATTAAAGGAAGAATCTAACAAAATACTACAAGAATTTCATGCAGGTGATTGTGGGGGACATCTCTACTAGAAGACAACATCTGATAAGATCTAAGAGTTGGCTTTTATTGGCCCATCCTAATTTCTGATGTAAAGAAGTTTGTAACCTCATGCCACAAATGTCAGATTTTTGAAGGTAAAAGAAAACCATTGTCATTACCTTTGAAACCTATATCAACCGAAACACCATATCAACAGTGGGGTCTTGACTTCATTGGTTAGATTCATCCCCCTTCCTCTACCCAACATAGATGGATCTTGACTACCACAGGCTATTTTACAAAATGGATAGAAGCCATACCCTCAAGAAAAGCCATTGATACTGTCATAATAGGTTTTCTTGAGGCCAACATTCTATCCAAATTTGATTGCCCCACTAAAATCATCATAGACAATGCAGCAGCCTTTAAATCAAAGAGGATGATTGATTTCTACAACAAATATCACATAACCCTTGGTCACTCCACAGCTTACTATCCCCAAGGAAATGGACTTGCAGAGTCTTCCAATAAGAGATTAATGAATATTATCAAAAAATTGTTGGAAGATAATAAGAAAATCTGGAATAAAAAATTAGTAAATGCCTTGTGGGTAAATAGGATGATGACAAAGAAATCCACTCGTATTAGTCACTATTAGCTAGTCTATGGAATGGAGGCCATTTTTCCATCTTCTTTGGGAACACCAGTGATGAAATTACTTCAAGAAGCATAGGTTGATCCAAATGATATTCAAAGGAGGATCAACCAAGCAATTCACTTGCAGCAAACTAGGGAAGAAGTCTATATCAGGTCCCAAGTTGTGCACGAGAGAATCAAGAAAGCTTTTGACAAAAGAACCAAGGCAAAAGATTTTTATCTAGGAGATAAAGTCTTGAAATGGGACTCAAGAAGGGAAGATAAAGGGAAAAATGGGAATTTTTACTTCCTATGGAAAGGCCCTTACATCATTTATGCTTTCAAGGGTAATAATGCTTGTTTTCTCAAAGAATTGGATGGTGTAGAAGTAGAAGGAGGACCAGTCAATGGTCGAATGCTTAAGCACTATATAGATCCCAGTCACTAATTCTACTAATTACTTGTACATATTATATCATTCATAAATTTTAGTGTGGATTGGATGGTAAATTTTGGAGTTGAAGCCCCAAGAGAAGGCCCTAAGCTTCAAAATTTTCGCTATCAGTAAATATCAACAAAGCAACAAAGTGAAAAGGAAAAGTTGCAGAGCAGAATCACAGTATTTCAAAAGGCCATTGATCTATTAATTATTGACATTTCACCAAGAAATAACATCCCCAAGTGGAGCCACTGTTAGGTTCCTATACCAATAGGGATCATAATATATGAATGGCTGAGATTAACTCTGTAATATGTACATACCTTTGCTTTCTGCAAATGTTTTCCATATTCAAAAAAATCAATAAAAAATAAAAAATGTAAAGAGGGTATGTCCAAAAAAAAAAAAACCAAACGACAAAAAGAATGAAAAAGGTCAAAAAATATGAAAAATGAAACTCAATGAAAAATTAAAAAGACCATGAAAATGTGCAAGTCCAAATGCCACTACTATTTACTTTTCTGCATAATAACCATTGTGTGCAACTTGTTATTTATGCCACAAGTAATGGTAACCAACTAGTTTAATCTTGGTTATTTCATGTTTTCAATTTCATGCTTAGAGATAGAGAATAATATCTAACCAAACTGTTTAATCTTGGTAGATAAGTAGATAGGTAGAGGAAATAAAAGGAGCTCAACAATTTAATCTGAGCCCTTGGATGTAATAAGGATAGACTTAGATAGGTTTCTATTGTAAAAGAAAAGAAAAGTTTTGATAAGGGTTTGCCAGCTTAAGTGCACCCTAATAAGGAGTAGAGAAAATGGTAGGATGAGTAGATGGGTAAGTAATTGGATGGTTATAGAACTATGGTGATTGATTGGCTAAAATCACATCATTTACTTTCATCATTAAAGTTGCTAAAAGTATGGATCATAATGGAACATTTACAAAATCAATTAATTTCCCCATTCATTTTACCTTTAATTTCACTAATTTCCCATAAGCAATGTCAAAAGTACCTAAAAACCTTAAGTTAAAGGGGCTCAGAGCATTTCTCTGACTTCTGGAGGGACCGAACCCTTGGCCCAATAACTTATAGGGTCTAAGTACTAAACACCCATTACCAACATTCACTCCCTCCATAATTCATTCATTTCATCTAAAAAAATCCCTTTTCCTAAGGTGAAATCATCATTTGCCTAGGGAAAGTAACTACCCCCACACAAAACCCCTTTTCGCAAAAACCCACAAATGCACGTTTAGCCTAAGTTATAATGTTTTATTAGAATATGTAAATCAATGTCAAACACATCATACTTAGCGTAAAAGTCCACTTTTCTTCTTTCATTTCATATTAAATTTTAATTTTAATTATATTCATTAAATCCCAAATAAAACCCCCTTCCGTATGTTTTACTAAAAATCCCATATGTTAATATCATGCCCCCAAGGTTTGAAACATAAACCTTATTAATAAATTAATTAAATGGATTAATTAGTCAGTCAGCGACCAATTAAGAACCATAACCCTCTGCCAAATAAAAAGAATGATTAGTCAATCAGTGATTAATTAAATCTGTCCCCGCTAATCAAATCACCCCCAACGTCATTAAGCCTCCCTAATCCGCAATTAGTCAACCTTTCCACTCATTAAAACCCCGTCAGGCCCCTCCATTAAATCCCTGATCAAATCATAGCCCCGACCACTGTGCGATATGACCTCTTCAGATCCAACGGTCTATGCTCATATCAAGCAGCCTTCGAAAGCCGACCTTTACCTGCCCGATGTGAGCAATTTCACTATTCACCCCACCGCTACGTGGTGCCCGATGAATGGCATCAGACGGACTCCTCCCAAAACCACTTATCCCAAAAAGCGGTGCGATGGATTTCGCCTACCACCTCCGCTACACACCAAAACGTCACATCCCTCTATTGGCGCCAACCATCCTTTTCTCAACGTACCCGCCAAAGACATTGAATTTACGCATAAAACCAAAAAACCTATAATTTTCTCATTTTATCATGAAAGGAAAATTTAGACTTCCATGCAAAGCATAGAGTACGTTCAACTATCAACTCGCTATCAACCACCAAATTACCAAAGCTGCTAAACTCCAGACCACCTTGCAGACCCATGCGCTTCCTATAAACAGTGCACAGTCACCATTACTCTATTCAGACAGCCAAAACCAGGTATTTACCCCAATTTCCACTAAGAAACCCTGTTTTCTTGCCAAACATGAACTAAATTTCTTTAAATACTAAGTAATTTAGTAAATTAAGCTACTTGGTGATCCTAATATATTCCGAAATAAACCAATATTTCCCAATTTCACTGAAACCCTTTGCCCCCATCCTTGAATCCACAAGAACCGAGGATGGATGCCCCAATTGCATTAAATATCATGCCAAATATGACTCCTCACATGGATTTAGACAATCTCCCACTTGCAGACAAAGATTTCCAAATTAAAGACACTTCTATCAAAAAATCCCCTTTGAAACTATTCTTCGAGTATAGAGACCAATACCTGAACCATGCAGACCAAATTGGACTTTGGGAATTAGGTTTACCCAAGTACCAGTTCCAAAAAGTACATATCTTCCTAGAGATTGTACATTATTGCCACATGAACTATGATCCAATCTAGAGGGCAGTAAGAATCCCTGACCAATCTGTTCTGTTTACTATCACTACTGAATCCATTAACGAAATGTTATAACTACATCCAAGCCAAAGTTTGACTCCTCTTTCCATTGGATATATGCTTAATAGATACCCTACACTCACATCAGTCAGACTTGCCCAATTATTCCAAATCCTTACCATAGAAGAACAGTACACCCCAAAGGATTCTCCCCCTTATATGTGGACTATATTCTCCAAACTCGGCTGAGACATCATAGACCTAATATCCAGGGTGCTAAGCTAAACCACAAGTGAATTTGTTGATGAAATCATAATATCTTTCATGTCCATCTACTCTCCTGGCCAACCACCAACCATCGTGTTTGACTATGCTAAGTTTATTGCTGACAAAATGGATGATCAATTCATGAGATTAGAAAATGAAAGAGTGTTTAAATATTCCTCAATTGTGTACCAGTTATTCTTGTATTATCAAGTTGATAAATTTCCAATTTCCCTCCAAAAGCTTGATACCAAAGGCAACCCCAGATCAATGATCTTCTGGACTTCATTAATCCATCAGTTTGACTCTCAATATTCTTATACTGATTTCATAGACCTCTTTGTGTACCCTGTGACAACTATGCTACTAGGAAGCCCTCCCCCCAAAATTAGTGCAGACATTAGGAGGGTCCTACAGTTGTCAAAGCAATATAAAGTGGGGGATCGGTACTTGTACCAAAACCACAATGAAATCATAATCTATGGATTTGAGTTGGCTCCCTACAAACTGCCTAGATACCTCCCCATGAGATTTTTTGCTCTAGAGTAATATAGACAAATAATCAATTCAGACGAGGTGAATTTTGTGAAAGCTAAGAAGAAATCCCATCTTAGAATAATAGATCAACTAGGTCCATTCATCTGTAACAGTAGGAAAGTAGGAAAGGAAGTAGATGAAATCTTCCAAAGGTTGA
>APFE030016896.1:25188-95501 GCA_000404065.3 Pinus taeda
TGTGAGCGATTTCAATATTCACCCCGCCGCTACGTGGTGCCCGATGAATGGCATCAGACGGTCTCCTCCCAAAACCACTTATCCCAAAACGTGGTGCGATGGATTTTGCCTACCACCTCCGCTACACACCAAAATGTCACATCCCTCTATTGGCGCCAACCATCCTTTTCTCAACGTACCCGCCAAAGACATTGAATTTACGCATAAAACCAAAAAACCTATAATTTTCTCATTTTATCATGAAAGGAAAATTTAGACTTCCATGCAAAGCATAGAGTACGTTCAACTATCAAATCGCTATCAACCACCAAATTACCAAAGCTGCTAAACTCCAGACCACCTTACAGACCCATGCACTTCCTACAAACAGTGCACAGTCACCATTACTCTATTCAAACAGCCAAAACCAGGGATTTACCCCAATTTCCACTAAGAAACCCCGTTTTCTTGCCAAACATTAACTAAATTTCTTTAAATACTAAGTAATTTAGTAAATTAAGCTACTTGGTGATCCTAATATATTCCGAAATAAACCAATCTTTCCCAATTTCACTGAAACCCTTTGCCCCCATCCTTGAATCCACAAGAACCAAGGATGGGTGCCCCAATTGCATTATATATCATGCCAAATATGACTCCTCACAGGGATTTAGACAATCTCCTGCTTGTAGACAAAGATTTCCAAATTAAAGACACTTGTATCTAAAAATCCCCTTTGAAACTATTGTACAAGTATAGAGACCAATACCTGAACCATGCAGACCAAATTGGACTTTGGGAATTAAGTTTACCCAAGTACAAGTTCCACAAAGTACATATCTTCCTAGAGATTGTACATTATTGCCACATGAACTATGATCCTATCTAGAGGGCAGTAAGAATCCCTAACCAATCCGTTTTGTTTACTATCACTGCTGAATCCATTAATGAAATGTTATAATTACAGCCAAGCCAAAGTTTGAATCCTCTTTCCATTGGAGATATGCTTAATAGATACCCTACACTCACACAGTCAGAATTGCCCAATTATTCCAAATCCTTACCATAGAAGAACAGTACACCCCAAAGGATTCTCCCCCTTATATGTGGACTATATTCTCCAAACTTGGCTGAGACATCATAGACCTGATATCCAGGGTGCTAAGCTACACCACAAGTGAATTTGTTGATGAAATCATAATATCTTTCATGTCCATCTACTCTCCTGGCCAACCACCAGCCATCATGTTTGACTATGCTAAGTTTATTGCTGACAAAATGGATGATCAATTCATGAGATTAGAAAATGAAAGAGTGTTTAAATATTCCTCAATTGTGTATCATTTATTCTTCTATTATCAAGTTGATAAATTTCCAATTGCCCTCCAAAATCTTGATACCAAAGGCAACCCCAGATCAGTGATCTTCTGGACTTCATTAATCCATCAGTTTGACTCTCAATATTCTTATATTGATTTCATAGACCTCTTTGTGTACCCTGTGACAACTATGCTACTAGGAAGCGCTCCCCCCAAAATCAGTGCAGACATTAGGAGGGTCCTACATTGTCAAAGCAATATAAAGTGGGGGATCAGTACTTATACCAAAACCACAATGAAATCAGAATCTATGGATTTGAGTTGGCTCCCTACAAACTGCCTAGATACCTCCCCATGAGATCTTTTGCTCTAGATTAATATAGACAAATAATCAATTCATATGAGTTGAATTTTGTGAAAGCTAAGAAGAAATCCCATCTTAGAATAAGAGATCAACTAGGTCCATTCATCTGTAACAGTAGGGAAGTAGGAAAGGAAGCAGATGAAATCTTCCAAAGGTTGAAACTGAAACAAAGTTTTATATGGAATTATGATCCCTTAGACTTCATTTGTAGTAGGAGACAAAAGAATAAATTATCTCCTTACACCCACCATAGAATCCCTGAAATTGAACAATATGCTAATCAATCTGAATGGGTGGAAGGCACTTTGATAGATCGAGATAGCACAGGGTTGCTATTGATAATGTATTGATAGATTTAGACAAAAGACTTGATGAGGATTCGTTTGTACAGGTGCTAGGAGAGATTCAATCTCAAAGGCAATCCCAGGGACACAGTGGCTAGACAGTAGAAGTAGGGCCATCAAAGCAACTAGAACTTTCAAAACATCTAGAAGAGCCAGAGCAACCTAATATTTTAGAGGAACTTGCTCAACCTGAACAAATCATGAGAAATCCTCCTATTTTGCTAACTCTTCTAAATGAGGAGAGGAACCTAAAAAGAGACAGAGAGGAGGCCACTTCTTCCAGCAGGCCTGTTTCCCAAACCTTTGCTAAGAGGCAAAGTTTAAATCCATATTCAGAGCAGGAATACGCTGAGGAGACATCAAGAACTTCAGGAGCAGAAATAACAGGAAGCATGCACAGTACTCCTGTTATCACTTAGATTTTCCTTAGAAGTTATTGAAAGAAGGAAAGGATCCAGGGTAACTAAAAACCAACTTTTAGAATCAGGTGCTAGCCCACCTAAGTCCAGAGAGGGCTCTCTCTTTATGATTTAGCTATGTTTGCAAAGATTATAGGCTAGTATTAATGTTCAGTGAGGTTCTTTTGTCTAAGAGTGGTGGAGTTCTGAAACAAATGGGCAAACTAGGATTTTAGGCAATTGGGCTATGGATTCAATCAAGGAGAATTCATTGGATCAAGTCAAATTGTTGAGGTATGGGTTCAACAAGTAGGATAATAGAATAAGAACAAACTTTCAGGCTCGAATGGATGATGGTTCTTCTCAAAACTAGAGGGAAGTTAAGAATCCCCAAGTTAGGATCAGAAAGAGGAAAGGAAGATAGGTCAACTAGCATAGGGCAATTAAGAATCCTACACCATGGACTTATAAGAAAACTACAAGGATAGAGGAGAAATTAAGAATTCCTTTATCAAGATAGTTTAGAAGAAAACATTAAATGGTAGACTGTTGATAGCAGAGATCAATAAAGCTAATTCTGATATACTTTGACTATTTTACCATTTAGATTTAAGATGCATGAAACATTGAAATTGATATAGGAAACACATAAAATCACAAGGAGAGAATACTTATTTGTACTTATACTGCACAATAATCTAATGAAATGTCCTCAGCTTTTATTCCTTTTCCAGTAAAAATCCAAATTCGAGTACAAAAGCTTCTCAGCTTGATAGCATAGACTTACAGAAGTGTTATAGAATCCACCTTTAATACTTCAAATGCAAAAGTATTTATACAAAAAATACTTCAGAAATATCTCCTAACTACATGAGATTTATTATAGGGAATACAAAATACCTTTTACAAAAATATAGAGACAGATGGAAAAATTGATTGCTGTTGTCCCTTTATTTGTGAATGAGCTGGAGGTTGAAACTCGGATTTGCCTCTTGTTGTTTCTTTAGTAATTGTGTGTTGGACCATTTCTTACACTCCCTACTGATACTCTTTACCTATTCCTAATACTCTTTACCTGTTCACCAGATTTTACCTTAGTAAATCCTTTTTTTGTTTACCTCTCAATTACCATAGTAAATTATAGGATATCAGTCATATCGGTCCACCATTCTTCATTTGGTATCTTTGTCCTGATCAATTTCCTGTACACCTCATCAACTTCAATGAATTTTTCACAAGTGGGCTGGACTGTGAATAGGTATTTCACTTCATGTTCAATATAAAAAATATTTTCTAAGCCATTATACAACCCTTTTCCTATAGGCAGTGCTTTCACTATGGAAGAGCTGGCTTGACTTATGGCTTGTTTGTATAGTTTCTCAATGTAGTCATTATGAGTCATCAGTTTGACATTTATGACCAGTGGGCTTGGAAGCCCTTTCTCCCTTAGAACACGAAATTGTAACATAAAATCATTTATGTCCTCTTGAATACTTTTACATCTTCTTTCCAAGTTAAGCATTAAGTTCCTTTTAGTGAGAACTTTTGTTAATTTCAAGGATGGTAGTAGTTCAATCCTCGATATTCCATTGTTCCAGCTAGTCCCTGCTTTTGTTATTCAAGAACTTGACCAATTGGGTTTCCTCTTCAGGTTTCTCTCCCAATTCTTTAGTGGTCTTCTCTATAGCTTCTGTAGATAGTTTAACTAACTCAATCTGTTCAAAAATGATTTGGATAGAGGACCAAATATCATTGATGGAATCAATGATATTGGTCCATAAAATCTCTCTAATATCTCTCAACGGCTTCTCCAATGTTAAGTCCTTTTATAGTGTTTTGATCCTTTTAGGCATGCTTCTATTTTTTCTCTCTTCTTCAGTGTAATTAATCTATGCAAGCTCATAATTGATTTCTAAGCTTGATAATTTTGCTTTGAGCTCTTTTAATTCTGTAACTTCGATTTTCATTTCCTCCATGGAATTTATCAAGTCCTTTGTTTGCTTTGATGTTGACTCTATGTTGTCTGGTGTACCTGTAATCGAGGTGGTCCTTATCGCTGGCAGAGCTGTGACTGGTGGAAGTGTTGGTGCCAAGGAATCTACCAGAGTGGGAGGCACAGTTGTACAAACTATGGGAAAAACAATCTGAGAAGTGGTCGACTCACTTTGTTTAGGCTGTATTACTTTTTCTAATTCTTGCTCTGTTTATTTCAATTGCTCATTCAACTTAAGGACCAAGTCCATGAGATCTTCCTCATTTTGTTTCTCAATTACTTCTACAGTTTGTGGATGTATAAGGGGATGGAGCTTGATTTGTTTCCAGAGTGGAGCAATGTCATCATTCTTCTTCTTTATCACACTTTCAACTGCTTTAACATTTTTGGGATCATGTCCAAACTCAATCACTAGGTCTTCCAATGATTTTATCCTAGTGCCCTTAGCCTGAGAAGAGGCTTTCTCCAACTATAGCTGTGTTGTAGTATTATTCAGAGAATTCTACAACTGATGTGCAGTGAGGACTTTATTGGTCAAAGTGGAATAGACCATCTCACGCATTTTCTTGTGGAGCTCAATCTGATCAATTGGGTGGATGTCTTTGGCAAGAACTTCATAATTTGTTTTAAAATAATCAGCCATGGACTTTGGCTGTTGTATTGTTGGCTTCAAAAAGCTCATCTACATCTTTCTCTCTTTGATGTCAAAGGCTGACATCAACCTTGATTGATTGGTAGGAGACATTTTCAAATAATGGGCATAGGTTTGAGCTTTGAGCATCTCATTCCTAGCCTTGATCTCTTTATACTTACCCTTGATATCCAGGCTCTACTCAGAAGAAGCCCTGAAGGATGACACCTCTATGCTCTGTTGTCTTTCCAATACTAACATATGTGAAGTAGATGGGTCCCACATGTTGGGATGGATTGCATGCTTTCTACCCTTTCTTCCACCGTGTTTCCTGTGGTCTCTTCAATGAAATCTTATTCAGAATAGGAATTCAACCTTTGCCTCTTAGCAAAGGTTTGATCAGTAGGCTTGTTGGAAGGAGTGGCCTCTTCTCGGTCTCTTTTAAGATTCCTTTCCTCATTGAGAGGAGTTTGTAAAACTATAGTGTTGCTCATGATTTGCTGAGGTTGAGCCAACTCCTCTGAAATTTCAGGCTGCTCTGACTCTTCTTGTTGTCCTGAATATCCTGCTTGGTTTGATGTATCCTGATGCTCTAATGGTTGAGTTTTGGGTTCTTGTGCCTTTTTTAGTGATGAAGTCTATCCTGGCACCTGTACAAAGGAATCTAGATCAAGTTCCTTTTCCAAATATTTCATAACATTTTCTACTTCAACTTGTGTACTATCTTGTTCTATAAGTGTTCCTTCAGCTCATTCATCTTTGTTTGCATATTGTTCTATCTCTGGAATTCTATGATGGAAGTAGGGGGATAGTTTATGCTTTTGCCTTCTATAACATATGAAGCTATGAGGATCATAAGGCCAAATGAATATCTTTTTCAACCTGAGTCTCTCAAGGATTTCCACTGCTACTTTTCCTGCTCCTCTGTTGTTGCAAATAAATGGGCCTAGGTGATCCTTTATCCTTAGTTGTGCTTTCTTCTTAGCCTTCATAAAGTGGATTTGATCAAAATTGATCATTTTCCTGTAGTACTTCAGGGAAAATAATCGCATGGGGAGGTATTTGGGTAGTTTGAAGGGAGGCAACTCACTCCCATAAATTCTGATCTCAGTATAGTTTTGATATAAGTACCAGTCCCCAATCTTGTATTGCTTGCATAACTGAAGAATTCTCTTAATATCATCATTGATTCTAGAAGGGGGACTTCCTCTCAACATGGTAGCTATTGGATGCACAAATTTATCAATAAAATGTGTATAAGGATGAGAAGAAGAATATGAATAGTGAAAAATGGAAGTCTAGAAGACAACTGACCTAGGGTATCCTCTAGTGTCAAGCTTTTGTACAGAGAAAGAGAATTTATCAGACTGGTAGGAAAGGAAAAGACGATACAAGACTGAAGAATATTTAAATACCCTTTCATTCTCTAGTCTCATGAATTTGTTATGCATCTTATTAGCAATAAATGCAGCATAGTCAAATTTGGTAGCAAGAGGTTGGCCAGGGGTGAAAATGGTCATGGAGGCAAAGGTCATTTCATCTACATACTCATTAGTGGTAAAACCTAGAATTTAAGAAAGCATGGTAACAATATCCCTACCCAGACTAGTAAAGGCACATGTCATGTAAGGAGGGAGGTCTTTTGATCTGCATCTTTCTTTAATGAAAGTCTGACTGACTTGGTTAATTTCGGAAGTGGACAGTTTTGAAGCTTTTTCAAGTAAATTGGCAATGGAAAGGGGAGTGAGATTCTAACAAGGCTGTAGTTGTCACATTTCATTTATAGACTCTATTATAATGGTGAAAAGAATTTCCTAGTTAGGGGACATTACAGCTCTCAAATTGGGGTTATAGTTTGCATGGCATTGGTGGAGAATATCTGGGAAAATATGGACAGTGGGGAATCGGTATTTAGGTAGGTTTGACTCCCAAAGACCCATTTTATCAGCATTGTTTAAATAACTATCCCAATGCTTGCAGTATAAATTCAAGGGGGTTCCTCAAAAGTAAGGTCCTTGATCTGAAAATCTCTATCGGCCAAGGGAAGATGGTCCAAATCCCTGTGGGGAGTAGTGATTGGCACGACATTTACGGTGATAGGAGCTTCCATCCTTGGTTCTTGTGTATTCAAGGATGTTGGGATGGAAATTCAGGGATCTTATGGAGAACCAGGTTTGTTTAGGGAGTATTCAGAGTTTAGAACCACTTAAATTGTGATAAAAACACCCAATTTGTAAAGCAATTTAGTCATGGTTTGATATGAACATGGGATTTTATAGTAGAAGCTGGTAAATACTTGGTTATGGTGGTACGGGAAAAATAATGGCACTAGAGTGTAGTCTGGATTAGGCGTGCTGGTCTACACTAGCAACTGGGAATTTAGTGGCTTCTTGGAGTTGATGGTTTGACCGCAGGGTGACAGCATGAACGTGATTCTGCGTGCATGGAGACCAAGAGGTTCTATTGTTTCGGTAAAACAAAAACTAAAGAGTATTTTTGTTTTTATTCATAAATTCAAAATGTTTGGCAGGTGTAGTGAATAGATGGCGCTAGTTAATTGATGTGACACTTTGTCATTTATTAATGGTGGTAAGCGGAAGTGGTAGTGGTTTTCATCGCACAACCTTTGGGAGGTTGGTGGTTTTGGCAGAGGGTCGCACAATGCCACAAACTGGATGACACGTAGCATCGGAAAAAAGTCAAAACCATTTGTATCACGCGGTTAATGTTCAACCAAAGGCCTCCGCGATATGGGCGTGAGTCGTTGGATGGGGGATGACAGATCGAACGATGATCGGTAGTGGAAACTATTGGGGAGTTAATGGAGGGGGGCCGGTGAGATAATTAATATAATTAAATACCTTTAATTATAACGGGGATGATATGATTAGCGGAGAGTTTATTAATTAGTCCAGATGACTAATTAAGCCCTTTTCTAACATGTTGGGGTTTGGTTCTTAATTAATCGTGATTCGATTAATTAATCCAACTTTATTAACTCTACTATGGTTTATTTTCTAAACCATTGGGAAGGGATATTTAGATATTTGGGGGTTTTTATTAATAATATAGGAAAGGGTAATTTGTTTCAGGAGTTAAATCAATAATAAGAATTACAAGTTAATATGACCATGGAAAATAAAATGCGCTAAGTAAATTTTTCCGAAAATATATTCATCATTCAACATTAAGACTTAGGCTAAGATGTGTTTGGGGGGGTTTATAAAGAAGTTTTTATTTTTCCTAAGTAAAATAGTGATTTTACTTTAGGAAAAGAATTTGAAGGAAATGAATGATTTATGAAAGGGGTGAATTTTGATGAAGGGGCTTTAGCACTTAGGCCTTACAAGTTATTGGGCCGAGGGTCTGATCCCTCCAGAAGTCAGAGAAATGTTCTGAGCCCCTTTAACTTTCAAGTTGCTGGTACCTTTAGTACTTATTGGAAATTAGTAAAATTTAGGGGAAAATGAATGAGGAGGTTAATTAGTTTGACCTTTGCTTTATGATGTAAATGTCTTCATTGTCATCCATGCTTTGCCAAAGTAATGTAATGATGACAGCAAATGATTTGAGCTTTTAACTTAAGCGTTCATCATACATAATTCTGCAACCAATCATCTACTTACCCTACCTACTTATCCTACCATTTTTTCTTCTTTATTAGGGTGCACTTAAACTGGAAAACCCTTATCAAAACTTTTTTATTTTCTATTACAATGGTATTCTATCTGAGTCTATCCTTATTACATCCAAGGGCTCATATTAAACTGTTGAGCTCCTTTTATTTACTCTACCCATCTACTTATCTGCCAAGATAAACAGTTTGGTCAGATTTTATTCTCCATCTCTAAGCATGAAATTCAAAACATGGAATAACCAAGATTAAAATATTTGGTTACCATGGATTGTAGCATGAAAAAAAATTGCACACAATCATTAATTTGCATAAAAGTAAATAGTAGTGGCATTTGGACTTGCACACTTTCATGGTATTTTCATTTCTCTTTGGGGTTCATTTTCTTTCATTTTTTGACCTTTTCTTTATTCTTTTTTCCCTTTGATTTTTCTTTTAAGGCATACCCTCTTTATATTTTTTGATTTTTTGATTTTTTACAAATATCGAAAACATTTACAGAAAGCAAAGGTATGTACATATTTCAGAAGTAAACCAAGTCAATCATGATATATCACACCTATTGGTATAGGAACATAATAGTGGCTCCACTTGGGGATGGCTTTTCCTGGTGGAAAGTTAAGAACTCTAGATTAATGGCCTTGAAAAGACTTTGATTGTGCACTGCAAGTCTCCTTTTTCTGCTGCTTTATTTGTATGTATGACAGTAACTCTTCTAAAGCTTAGGGCCTTCTCTCCGGGCTTCAACTTCCAAATTTTTTACCATCCAATCAACACTAAACTGTAAAATGATATAATCTATATAATTTAAAAACCTATTAAGATTAGAAACTAGGTTCAATGTAGTGCTTTAACATTCGACCATTGATTGGTGCTCCTTCAATCTCTACACCATCCAATTCTTTCAGAAAATATGAATTATTTCCTCTGAAGGCATATATTATGTATGGCTCTTTCCACAGGAAGTCAAACTTCCCATGTTTCCCTTTGTCCTCTCTTCTTGAATCCCACATTAACACTTTGTCTCCCAGATATAAGTCTTTTGCTTTGGTCCTTTTGTCAAAAATCTTCTTAATTTTTTCTTGCGTTACTTAGGTTCTATTGAGTACTTCCTCTCTGGTATGCTGTAAATGGATAGTCTGGTTAATTCTCCTCTATATATCATTTGGTTCCACTTGGGCTTCTTGAAGTAATTTCATGACTGGAACTCCTAAAGGTTAGGAGAAAGTTGCTTCCATTCCATATACTAGCTCATAGGGACTGGTTCCAATGGATTTCTTAGTTGTAAGCCTATCAACCCAAAAAGCATTGGTTAATTTCTTGTTCCAAGTTTTCTTATTGTCTTCGAATAGTTTTTTGATAATTTTTATTATACTTTTATTGGAGGATTCTGCAAGTCCATTCCCTTGAGGATAGTATGTTGTAGAATGGCCGAGTGTTATATGATACTTGTGACAGAAACCAACCATTTTCTTTGACTTGAAGGTTGCAGCATTATCTGTGATGATTTTGTTGGGACAACCAAACCTAGATAGAATATTAGCCTCTAGAAAACCTATTATTATAGTGTCAGTGGCCTATCTAGAGGGAATAGATTCTATCCATTTGGTAAAGTAATTAGTTGTAGTGAGTATCCATTTATGCTGAGCAGAAGGGCATGGATATATTTCTCCAATGAAGTCAGGATCCCATTGTTGAAAAGTTTTTTCTGTGGAAATAGGTTTCAAAGGTAAGGGTAAAAGTTTTTTTTTGCCTTCAAAGATCTGGCATTTATGGCAGGAAGTTACAAATTTTTTGACATCTGAAAACAAGGTTGACTAGCAAAATCTAGCTCTTAGAATTTTATCAACAGTTGATTTCTAGTAGAGATGCCCACCACAACCCCCTGCATGAAATTCTTGGAGTACTTTGTCAGCTTATTCTTTTAATAAACTGTTCAACAAAATACCTTCATGATTTTTCCAAAATAAAGTATTATCCATAATGCAAAATTTTGAAGCTTTCATTTTCAAAAACATACTTTTAGTACTGGATAACCCTGGAGGAGCCTGCAGGTTTTGTAGAACATATATAATATCAGCATACCTGGGGGAATCTAGAAAGGGCTAGCTAATTTGTGGAGACACCATCTCCTGTTCGTTATCTAGTTTTGCAATAAGATTTGTCTAGGGATTGACAATTTGTTTCTGCCATAAGTTTGGCCAAACCCTTACCTTTAATTAACTTGGTAGGTTTTATCTCTATATCATATTGTAAAATAGTAGCTATCCATTTTCCCCTCTTGCCATCAACTCCATCATGTGTCGGGATATCTTTGACTACAACACTAGGAACATAAGCTATTATACGAGACTACAAAATATACACTCTGAAATCCTTAATAGCTTTTACCAAATCAAAAGCTTCTTTCTCCATTATTTTATATTTTAATGAGGCATCTCTAAGAGCTTTACTAAAAAAGGCTATTGGTTTTTCACATCCTTGATCATCCTTTCGTAGTAAGACTGTAGCTATGGTGTGTTCTGATGCAAAAGGAAAGATAATGAACTCTCTATCAAATTTTGGGCTTGTAAGGACTAGTGTTCAAGTTAAGGCCAATTTTATTTCTTCAAATGATTTTTTTGCCTCTGCTATCCAATTAATAGTCGAATATCTTTTCAACATGTTATTTAATAATTTGATTAGTACAGCTAAATTAGAAATGAATCTTCTTTAAAAATTTATTTTCCCTAAAAAAGCCTGATGTTCTTTAATGTTTCTTGGGTGAGCTATTTGCAAGATAGCTTCAATCCTGGTTGGGTCAATCCTGATTCCATATTTAGAGATAATGTGGCCTAATATTTTTCCTTCTTCCAAACCAAACAAAGACTTCTTTGGGTTCAGAGAAATGCCATATTTCCTGCATTTAAGAAAAACTTGCTTGAGATGATCTAGGTGTTGTTGATCTGGCTTAGAAAAAACTATTATATCATCAAGATATATCACCAGGAAATCATGGATTTCCTTTGCAAAGTCAATATCCATTGCCCTTTGAAAGGTGGCTCTTGGATTTTTCAATCCAAAGGAAATTTTGACATACATGAAGGTGCCCCATGGTGTTCTTAAGGCATTTTTTGCTTGGTCATCAGGATGTACTAAAATTTGGTTGTAACCTGAGAATCCATCTAAAAGTGAAATTCTTGCGGAACCTACTACCCTTTGCAGCATGTGATCCATTTTGGGTAAGGGATAGTTGTCTTTGATTGAGACTTTGTTCACATTCCTAAGGTCATCACATAGTCTAATTTCTCCTATTTTCTTTCTTGTGGGGACAAAATTAGATACCCAATCAGAAAACCTAATGGGGGCAATAATTCCTGCTTCATACATACGTTTGAACTCTTTTTCAATGGAAGGTAATAAAATAGGATTAATTCTTCTTAGCTTTTGCCTAAAAGGTTTTTGACCTTCTTTCAATGGGATAGTGTGTTGTATGATACTGGTATCATAGGATTTTAAGTTTTCGTACCCCGAGGCAAAAAAATACTAGAATTCTTTCATTAACTCAATATACTTTAGCTTTTCATCAAAGGGTAATGATTTAGATAATTTTATCAACTTAGCTTTCTGTTGAGTTCCTATGTTGTGTTCTTCAATATCTGCTTTCAAGGGCTCCATCTTAGGCTTTTTAGAAATATCATTGGAGTCAAATAAGTCCTCCAAAGGAGTTAATCCCTTGGGTAATTGGTTATCCTTAAGATTTATGACCTTCATTTCATCATCAATTATTTCATCAATATCCATTTTCTTTAAGTCTTGAATATCTGTTTTCATGAATTTAGTAGGGCGAAGCATGTTTATTGAGTTTTCTTCCAATTTGATAATGTATAGCTCTTTAATGTGATCAAAATCTGAAACTATGTCTACATCTATATTAATGCTAGCAAATTCTTCATTTAATGTTAAAAAGTGATTAATATGCCTATCATTTTCAAAAACTTGCCAATTCTTAAGATTATCAAGGATAGCTGGCTTATGCCTAACCTCAGTAGTATACTGGTGATTGGGCTAAAAAGGTAATTTGTAGGTGCTAGAAAACATAGCTAGGCTATGAGCTTGCATGTTATGTTTTCTAGGGATGGTTGCAAGCTTGGTTTCCGAAAAAGTGTTAAGGCTTTATACAATTGTACCTCTGTAAATTCCTAATCTATGGTGTCTAGTTATGTAAGCTCCATTAATCTGTTTAACTATCAGCTCAAAATCTCCCATGATTGATACTCTTATAGATCCTAATCCTTTGACTAGCATGAGGCCTATCAGGAGGGATTCATATTCTTCCATATTGTTTGTACATTTAAAATTTAACCTATAGGCATGTCCTTCTGCACGATAATTCTCTAAGTTATATATCCATACCCCTGCACCTACACTTAGTTTTTTTACAAAACCATCAAACTCTAAGTGCCATAAAATTTCATGTTCATAGTTTTCATCCAAGGTAGTGGAATCTTTTTTAGCTAAGATATCTGGATTTTCTTTTTCATCTGATATCTCTTGAATTTGGATAGTTGATTTTTCTTTTTAAATTTCTTTTGGTTCTGCTGCAATTTTTTTTTGTTCTGCTATAATTTCTTGTGGTTTTGCTAAAATACTATTAGAAGAATCCTCTTGATTGATTTTAGCATTGTAGAGAATAAAAGAATCCATGTCAGAATGTACTGAATAGATAAGAAAGTTCTAAGGCTTTTCCTGACTACTCACTACACATTTCATTAAATTTTCTCTATACAACTTCTTTGCTTGCCCAAAAATAGATATGGCAGCATATGACATGTCTAATTGTAGAGACCCTTGAAGTTTGGCACCCTAGGATCTGGACAACAGCATTCCATACATGGGTGGAATGTATGCTACCACTATATCCACGAGTATAGTTTTGGCAGGGTATTGGACCAAAGAGACACATAAATCCTTTATAAGCCCTAAACATCTCTCTTGACTGGAATCAAAGGAAAAAAAATCCCTATAGGGTCTAGTGATGTCTAAGTTAACTTTCTCCATCACAGATTTGGGCATGAGGTTGTGAGAGGTACCAGAGTCAAACATGGCATTATGAAAAATCTTATCATGGATATTGAGACTGGCATAGAAGGGTGGTATCCCTCCTTCCATTGGTTTTCCATTTACTTCAAGGCCAAAAATCAACTCGAGTTGGTCATCAAAAAGATTTACAGAATCTTCATTTTCAATTACATTTAATGATTTATTTATCTGAGACCTGTAAACATCATGTTTTACCAGTTATGTCAAAGGAACTAAAATTTTTAGCTTTTCCACCTCTACTCCTAGATTAAAGGGCATAATTGCTTTGTCTGTTTGAACTTTTGGATTTCTGGTTGTAGTGTTTTCTATGTTTTCTTCTCTTCCAGGATTTGGGACATCCTTAGCTTATTTTTCTAATCCAATCTTTGGAGATTCTTCCACTATTTCCTTGGAAGGAAGTGAAGTGGAAGGTTGTCCCTTGTTGGGTTGATTATCAGACACATCTGCTATAGTGGGGCTGGAGGGATTTTGATTTTTTACAGAAAGGATCTAAAGTGTTTTTGTTGCTGGAACTATTTTACCCTTTTTAGGTTGATTAGAAATTGTTTTCTAATTTGGTTCTAGGGTATTAGTACTTTTTTTGCTTCTTAAATTGTATTGCTTATGTACTTCAAAAATTGCAGAGTCATATCCCTGTATGAAATCAAATGACTCTCCTGTTTGGGTTTGGAATTGTTGCAATACATGGGACTCTTGATCGTCCCGAGTTAGGAAGATATATTCCTCATCACCTAGACCCATTAAATTTATCCGAGTGTCTTGTTCAGGGTCTTCTGAGTGGGAGGCCTCTGCATAGTTTTCTTGAAAGGTGGCCTGATATTCTGGTCAAGAATATTCTTCCCAGCATTTTGGTTCTGATTTTTTCAAAAATTGGGATTTCTCCCTGAATTAGCGTATTGGCCATCCCAAAGAGATTTTCTTTCAATTATTTCAACTCTATCTATCAATCTATCCATTCCTTTAACTATAGCATCCAAATTTTGTTCAAAGGGTGTATTTTCTTCTTTAACAAGTATTCTTCTCTTGTTCCTTGCTTTGGCTCTTTTGGAAAGTAGGTTAGCCTCAACACTTACTGCTACACTCTGCATTTCTTCCAGAGTGGGGGTTCCTTTCTCTTAACAGGAAAGCCATATCTAAATCAAATCCATCAGTAAATTTTATCAGGGCTAAACTAGGTGGGGGTCTAAGGTTGAGTGGAATGGCGCTATAAACATTATTGAACCTAGTGTAATAGTCCTAGATGGCTTCATGAGGTCCACTTTTAAGGTTCTCATATTTAGATAAAATCTGCATGGGGTCTTTCCTTTTCTCCCACCTATTCAGGAATTGTTGGTAGAGAACTCTTAAGCTATATATACTTTGGGGGGCTAAAGATCTAAACCAAATTCTAAATTCCCCAGTCAGACTCTGGACAAATATTCTCATTTGAACATCAACAGTGTCAATTTTGATATATCTCAAACTAATCGGTCATCTTCTTAGTTTGTTTTTGAGCTATGTAGGTTCCTGTGCCATCAAAAGTAGTAATTTTACTCTGATAGTCCTAAGCCATGGCCAATAGAGGAGCAGACATCACGAGGGGAGCATATCTATTGGCCATGATTGTAAGTTGGGTAGTAGTATGAATGGGAGTTGGAGTAACAGGAGGTGTTTGGGTTGTGGAGGAAGAACTGGAGGTGGTGGTGGGATGTTATGTGATGATTGGCTGAAGAGGAAGTGAAGGAATGAACGGAGGGGTGGATTGGAATTTAGAAAGGTGAGGGAATAATGATGAACTAGTAGAAAGGGAGGTAGTTTCAGAGAGTTCAGGTGTTCTATCGGTGGTAAGAGATGACTGAGTGGAATTCTGTAGATGTCGGTCAATTGACAAATTGGCTCTTTGGGTTTCAAGCTCTCTGAGAAATTCTAGATCTTAGACTAAGTCCAATAATTCACTGTCAGATGTGGTTCTAAAAAGAGAGAGTTCAAAATGTTTGTCAAAAGGAAGATATTCTAGGAAGAACCACTCAACAGGACATCAATGTGATCTGAACAAGGGTTTAGGACTCAATGAACTTTCTTGTCTTCTAATGATTCTTGGAATCAGATTAGGATTTTCAAACATAGGGGGAGGATTTGGATCAAGATTAGCCTTGGTGTAACGAGTCCTTTCTGAAGCCAGATTTCAAGTTTTTATATGCTTTATATGCTTTCTTATATAGATGTTCAAGATAACTTCGAAGATCCTTTAAGATGATTTAAATCAAAGTTTCGAGTTTCTTAAAGGTTTATCTTAACTGAGGATTTGTTTGCCCCCATTATGGTCGCCACTATGTTATCACTTAGATTTTCCTTAGAAGTTATTGAAAGAAGGAAAGGATCCAAGGTAACTATAAACCAACTTTTAGACTCAGGTGCTAGCCCACCTAAGTCTAGAGAGGGCTTTCTCTTTATGATTTAGCTATGTTTGCAAAGATTTTAGGCTAGTATTAATGTTCAGTGAGGTTGTTTTGTCTGAGAGTGGTGGAGTTCTTAAACAAATGGGCAAACTAGGCTTTTAGGCCATTGGGCTATGGATTCAATCAAGGAGAATTCACTGGATCAAGTCAAATTGCTGAGGTATGAATTCAACAGGCAGGATAACATAATAAGAACAAACTTTCGGGCTTGAATGGATGATGGTTCTTCTCAAAACTAGAGGGCAATTAAGAATCCTAAAGTTAGGATCAGAAAGAGGAAAGGAAGATAGGTCAACTAGCATAGGTAAATTAAGAATCCTAAACCAGGGACTTATAAGAAAACTACAGGGATAGAGGAGCAATTAAGGATTCCTTTATCGAGATAGTTTAGAAGAAAACATTAAATGGTAGACTGTTGATAACAGAGAGCAATAAAGCTAATTCTGATATACTTTGACTATTTTACCATTTAGATTTAAGATGCATGAAACATTAAAACTGATATAGGAAACACATAAAATCACAAGGATAAAATACTTATTTGTACTTATGCTGCACAAGAATCTGATGAAATGTCCTCAGCTTTTATTCGTTTTGCATCAAAATTCCAAATTCGAGTACAAAATCTTCTCAGCTTGATAGCATAGACTTACAGAAGTGTTATAGAATCCACCTTTAATACCTCGAATGGAGAAGTATCTATACAAAAATTATATCAGAAATATTTCCTAACATGAGATTTATTATAGGGAATACAAAATATCTTTTACAAAAATATAGAGATAGATGGAAAAACTGATTGTTGTTGTCCCTTTATTTGTGAATGAGTTGGAGGTTGAAACTTGGATTTGCCTCTTGTTGTTGCTTTAGTAATTGTGTGATGGACCTTTGCTTACTTTCCCTATTGATACTACTTACCTGTTCCTAATACTCTTTAACTATTCACCAAATTTTACCTGAATAAATCCTTTTTTTATTTACCTCACGGTTACCATAGTAAATTATAGGATATCAGTGATATCAGTCCACCATTCTTCATTTGGTATCTTTGTCCTGATCAATTTCTTATACACTTCATCAGCTTCAGTGAATTTTGTACAAGTGGGCTGGACCGTGAACAGGTGTTTCACTTCATGTTCAATATAAAAAAGACTTTATAAGCCATCATACAACACGTTTCCTGTAGGTAGTGCTTTCACAGTGGAAGAGCTAGCTTGACTTTTGGCATGTTTGTGCAGTTTCTCATTGTAGTCATTATGAGTCATTAGTTTGTCTTTTGTGACCAATGGGCTTGGAAGCCCCTTCTCCCTTAGAACGAAAATTTTTAACATAAAATCATTTATGTCCTCTTGAATACTTTGACATCTTCTTTCCAAGTTAAGCATTATGTTCTTTTTAGTGAGAACTTTCTTAATTTCAAGGATGGTAGCAGTTCGATCCTCGATATTCCATTGTTCCAGATGGTCCATATTTTTTCTATTCATGAAGTTTATCAATTGGGCTGCCTCTTCAGGTTTCTCTCCCAATTCTTCCCTGGTCTTTTGTATAGCTTCTGTAGATAGTTTAACTAACTCAGTCAGTTCAAAAATGATTTGGATAGAGGATCAAATATCATTGATGGAATCAATGATATTGGTCCATAAAATCTCTCTAATATCTCTCAACGGCTTCTCCAATGTTAAGTCCTTTTCTAGTGTTCTGATCCTTTCAGTCATGCTTCTATTTTTCTCTCTTCTTTAGTGTAATTAATCCGTGCAAGCTCATAATTAATTTCTAAGCTTGATAATTTTACTTTGAACTCTTTTAATTCTGTAACCTGGATATTCATTTTCTCCATGGACTTTATCAAGTCCTCTATTTGCTTTGATGTCGACTCTATATTGTCTAGTGTACCTGTAGTCAAGGTGGTCCCTCTCATTGGTAGAGTTGTGACTAGTGGAAGTGTTGGTGGCAAGGCATCTACCAGAGTGGGAGGCACAGCTATAGAAACTATGGGAATAATAGTCTGAGAAGTGGTCGACTCACTTTGTTTAGGCTCTATTTCTTTTTCTAATTCTTGCTTTGTTTCTTTCAACTGCTCATTCAACTTAAGGACCAAGTCCATAAGTTCTTCCTCGTTTTGTTTCTAAATTACTTCTGCAGTTTGTGGATGTATAAGGGGAGGGAGCTTGAGTTGTTTCCTGAGTGCAGCAATGTCATCATTCTTATTCTTTATCACACTTTCAACTGCTTTAACATCTTTGGGATCATGTCCCAACTCAATCACTAGGTCTTCCAATGATTTTATTGTAGTGTCATTAGCCTGAGAAGAGGCTCTCTCCAACTATAGTTGTGTTGTAGTATTACTCATAGAATTCTGCAACTGATGTGTAGTGATGGCTTTATTGGTTAAAGCGGAATAGACAATCTCACTCGTTTTCTTGTGGAGCTCAATCTAATCAATTGGGTGGATGTCTTTGGCAAGAACTTCAATTTTTTTTTTTAAATAATTAGCAATGGACTTTGGTTATTGTATTGTTGGCTTCAAAAAGGTCATCTGCATCTTTCCCTCTTTGATGTCAAAGGCTGACATCAACCTTGTTTGATTGGTAGGAGCCATTGTCAGATAATGGGCATAGGTTTGAGCTTGAAGCATCTCATTCCTAGCCTTGATCTCTCTGTACTTACCCTTGATATCAAGGCTCTGCTCAGAGGAAGCCCTGAAGGATGACACCTCTATGCTCTTCTGTCATTCCAATACTGGAATATGTGAAGTAGATGGGGTCCCACCTATTGGGATGGATTGCATGCTTTCTACCCTTTCTGCCACCGTGTTTCCTGTGGTCTCTTCAATGAACTCTTCTTCAAAATAGGCATTCAACCTTTGCCTCTTACCAAAGGTTTGATCAGTAGGCTTGCTAGAAGGAGTGGACTCTTCCCGGTCTCTTTTAGGATTCCTTTCCCCATTGAGAGGAGTTTGTAAAACTGGAGGATTGCTTGTGATTTGCTGAGGCTGAGCCAACTCCTCTGAAATTTCAAGTTGCTCTGACTCTTCTTGTTGTCCTGAATATCCTCCTTGGTATGATGTATCTTGATGCTCTGATGGTTGAGTGCTAGGTTCTTGTGACTTTTCGGTGATGAAGTCTCTCCTAGCACCTGTACAAAGGAATCCAAATCAAGTTCCTTTGCCAAATATTTCATAATATATTCTACTTCAACTTGTGTACTACCTTGTTCTATAAGTGTTCCTTCCACCCATTCATCTTTGCTTGCATACTAGTCTATCTCTGGAATACTATTATGGAAGTAGGGGGATAGCTTATGCTTTTGCCTTCTGTCACATATGAAGCTATGATGCTCATAAGGCCAAATGAAACTCTTTTTCAATCTCAGTCTCTCAAGGATTTCCTCTGCTACTTTTCCTGCACCTCTATTGTTGCAAATAAATGGGTCTAGGTGATCCTTTATCCTTAGCTGAGATTCCTTCTTAGCCTTCATAAAATGGATTTGATGAGAATTGATCATTTTCCTGTAGTACTCCAAGGCAAATAATTTCATGGGGAGGTATTTGGGTAGTTTGAAGGGAGGCAACTCACTCGCATAAATTCTGATCCCAGTATAATTTTGATATAAGTACCAGTCCCCAATCTTGTATTGCTTGGATGGCTGAAGAATTATCTTAATATCAACACTGATTCTAGGAGGGGGACTTCCTCTCAACATGGTAGCTATTGGATGCACAAATTGATCAATAAAATGTGTATAAGGATGAGAAGAAGAATATGAATAGTGAAAATGGAAGTCTAAAAGAGAACTGACCTAGGGTTTCCTCTGGTGTCAAGCTTTGTATAGAGAAAGGAAATTTATCAGACTGGTAGTAAAGGAAAAGATGATACATGAATGAATTATATTTAAATACCCTTTCATTATCTAGTTTCATGAATTGGTTATGCATCTTATCAGCAATAAATGTAGCATAGTTAAATTTGGCTACAAGAGGTTGGCCAGGGGTGAAAATGGTCATGTAGCCAAAGGTCATTTCATCTACATACCCATTAGTGGTAACACCTAGAATGCAAGCAAGAATGGTAACAATATCCCTGCCCAGACCAGTAAAGGCACATGTCATGTAAGAAGGGGGTCTTTTGATCTGTACCTTTCTTCAATGAAAGTCTGACTGACTTGGTTGATTTCGGAAGTGGATAGTTTTGAATATTTTTCAAGTAAATCAACAATGGAAAGGGGAGTGAGATTCTGGCCAGGCTGTAGTTGCAACATTTCATTCATAGACTTTGTGGTAATGGTGAAAAGGTGTTCCTGGTTATGGAACATTACAGCGCTCAGATTGGGGTTATAGTTTGCATGGCATTGGTGGACAATATCTAGGAAAATATGGACAGTGGGGAATTGGTATTTATGTAGGTTTGACTCCCAAAAACCTATTTTATCATCATTGTTTAAATAATTGTCCCGATGCTTGTAGTATAACTTCAAGGGGCGTTCCTCAAAAGTAAGGTCCTTGATCTGAAAATCTCTATCGGTCAAGGGAAGATGGTCCAAATCCCTATGGGAAGTAGTGAATGCCGCGACATTTAGGGAGACAGGAGATTCCATCCTTGGTTCTTGTGTATTCAAGGATGTTGGGAGGGAAATTCAGGGATCTTATTGAGAACCAGGTTTGTTTAGGGAGTATTCAGAGTTTAGGACCACTTAAATTGTGATAAAAACACCCAATTTGTAAAGCAATTTAGTCTTGGTTTGATATGAACATAGGGTTTTACAGTAGAAGCGAGTAAATACCAGGTTATGGTGGTACAGGAAAAGGAATGGCACTTGAGTGTAGTCTAGATGAGGCATGCTAGTCTGCAGTGGCAACTGGGAATTCAGGGGCTTCTTGGAGTTGATGGTTTGACCACAGGGTGACAGCATGAACGTGCTTCTGCATGCATGGAGAATAGGAGATTCTATTGTTTTAGTAAAAAAAAAAACTAAAAACTAATTTTGTTTTTATTCATAAAGTCAAAATGTTTGGCAGGTGTAGTGAAAAGGACATATGGCGCGAGTTAATTGATGTGACACTTCGTCGTTTAGTAATGGTGGTAAGCGGAAGTGGTAATGGTTTTCATCACACAACCTTTGGGAGGTTGGTGGTTTTGGCAGAGGGTCGCACGATGCCACAAACTGGATGACACATAGCATCGGAAAAAAGTCAAAACCATTTGTATTGCATAGTTAATGTTCGACCAAAAGGCCTACGTGATATGGGCGTGAGTCGTTGGATGGGGAAGATAGATTGAACGGTGATCGATAGTGAAAGGTGTTGGGGAGTTAATGGAAGGGGCCCCGGTGACAAAATTAATACAATTAAATACATTTAATTATATCGGGGATGATATGATTGGCAAAGAGGTTATTAATTAATCCAGATGACTAATTAATCCATTTTTTAACACGTCGGGGTTTTGGTTCTTAATTAATCATGATTCGATTAATTAATCCAACTTTATTAACTTTACTATAGTTTATTTTCCAAACCATCACGAAGGGATATTTAGATATTTGGGGGTTTTATTAATAATATGGGAAAGGGTAATTTGTTTCGGGAGTTAAATAAATAATAATAATTAAAAGTTAATATGACCATGGAAAATAAAATGTGCTAAGTAAATGTTTCCGAAAATATATTCATCATTCAACATTAAGACTTAGGCTAAGTTGTGTTCGGGGGGTTTAATAAATAACATTTTATTTTTCCTAAGTAAAATAGTGATTTTACTTTAGGAAAATAATTTGAAGGAAATGAATGATTTATGAAAGGGGTTTTTGATGAAGGGGCTTTAGCTCTTAGGCATTACAAGTTATTGGGCCAAGGGTCTGGTCCCTCCAGAAGTCAGAGAAATGCTTTGAGCCCTTTAACTTTCAAGTTTCTGGTGCCTTTAGTACTTATTGGAAATTAGTAAAATTCAGGGAAAAATGAATGAGGAGGTTAATTAGTTTGACCTTTGCTTTATGATGTAAATGTCTTCATTATCATCCATGCTTTGCCAAAGTAATGTAATGATGATAGAAAATGATTTGAGCTTTTAACTTAACCATTCATCATACATAATTTGGCAACCAATCATCTACTTACCCTACCTACTTATCCTACCATTTTTACTTCTTTATTAGGGTGCACTTAAATTGGCAAACCATTATCAAAACTTTTTTCTTTTCTATTACAATGGTATTCTATCTGAGTCTATCCTTATTACATCCAAGGGCTCAGATTAAACTATTGAGGTCCTTTTTATTTACTCTACCTATCTACTTATCTGCCAAGATTAAACAGTTTGGTCAGATTTTATTCTCTATCTCTAAGCATGAAATTCAAAACATGGAATAACCAAGATTAAACTGTTTGGTTACCATGGATTGTGGCATGAAAACAAATTGCACACAATCATTATTTTGCATAAAAGTAAATAGTAGTGGCATTTGGACTTGCACACTTTCATGGTCTTTTCATTTTTCTTTGGGGTTCATTTTCTTTCATTTTTTGACCTTTTCTTTATTGTTTTTTCCCTTTGATTTTTCTTTTAAGGCATACCCTCTTTAATTTTTTTTATTTTTTGATTTTTTAAAAATATGGAAAATATTTGCAGAAAGCAAAGGTATGTACATATTTCAAAACAAAACCAAGTCAATCATGATATATGAGACCTATTGGTATAGGAACATAATAGTGGCTCCACTTGGGGATGGCTTTTCCTAGTGTAAATTCAAGAACTGTAGATCAATGGCCTTAAAAAGACTTTTATTGTGCTCTGCAAGTCTCCTTTTCCTACTACTTTATTTGTATGTATGTCAGTAACTCTTCTGAAGCTTAGGGCCTTCTCTCCAGGCTTCAACTTCCAAATTTTTTACCATCCAATCACCACTGAACTGTAAAATGATATAATATATATAGTTTAAAAACCTGGTAAGATTAGAAACTAGGGTCAATGTAGTGCTTTAACATTCAACCATTGACTAGTCCTCCTTCAATCTCTGCACCATCCAATTCTTTCAGAAAATATGAATTATTTCCTCTGAAGGCATATATTATGTATGGCCCTTTCCACATGAAGTCAAACTTCCCATGTTTCCCTTTGTCCTCTCTTCTTGAATCCCACATTAACACTTTGTCTCCGAGATAGAAGTCTTCTGCTTTGGTCCTTTTGTTAAAAATCTTTTTAAGTTTTTCTTGCAGTACTTGGGTTCTGTTGAATACTTCCTACCTTGTTTGTTGTAAATGGATAGTCTGGTTAATTCTAATATGTATATCATTTGGTTCCACTTGGACTTCTTGAATTAATTTCATGACTCAAACTCCTAAAGATGAGGGGAAAATTGCTTCCATTCCATATACTAGCTCATAGGGATTCGTTCCAATGGATTTCTTAGTTGTAAGCCTATCAACCCACAAAGCATTGGTTAATTTCTTGTTCCAAGTTTTCTTATTGTCTTCCAATAGTTTTTTGATAATGTTTATTAGACTTTTATTGGATGATTCTACAAGTCCATTCCCTTGAGGATAGTATGTTGTAGAATTACCGAGTGTTATATGATACTTGTGACAGAAACCAACCATTTTCTTTGACTTGAAGGTTGTAGCATTATCTGTGATGATTTTGTTGGGTCAAACAAACCTAGACAGAATATTAGCCTCTAGAAGACCTATTATTACAGTATCAGTGGCCTGTCTAGAGGGAATAGCTTCTATCCATTTGGTAAAGTAATTAGTTGCAGTGGGTATCCATTTATGCTGAGTAGAAGAGGGTGGATGGATTTCTCCAATGAAGTCAAGACCCCATTGTTGAAAAGGTTTTCTGTGTAAATAGGTTTCAAAGGTAAGGGTAAAAGTTTTCTTTTGACTTCAAACATTTGGCATTTATGGCAAGAAGTTACAACTTTTTTGACATTTGAAAACAAAATTGAGCAGTAAAATCCCACTCTTAGAATTTTATCAGCAGTTGATTTCCAGTAGAGATGCCCACTACAATCCCCTGCATGAAATTCTTGGATTACTTTGTTAGCTTCTTCTTTTAATAAACATTTCAATAAAATACCTTCATGATTTTTCCAAAATAAAGTATTATCCATAATGCAAAATTTTGAAGCTTTCATTTTCAAAAACCTACTTTTAGTTATGGATAACGCTGGAGGAGCCTGCAGGTTTTCTAGAACATATATAATATTAGCATACCAGGGGGAATATAGAAAGGGATCGCTGATTTGTGGATTCGACATCTCCTGTTCATTATCCAGTTCTGTAATAAGAACTCCTTCAAGAGGTACACAAGAACCTTCCACCTCACAGGCTCACATGTTGGAGAGGAAACAGAGTGTGGAAGTGTCCTCTTTCAGGGCTCCTACTAGACAAAGCCAAGATATCAAAGAAAAATACAAGTAAATCAAAGCAAGGAATGAAAGACTAAAGGTGCAAAGCTATGCACATTACCTGAAAATGGCTCCAACAAACCAAACAAGGCTAATGTCAACCTTTTATATAAAAGAAGGGAGAATGTGGATGAGTTTTTTTAAGCCAACCATATAGCAACCTAAATCAATGGAAAATTACCGAAAAACAAAATTTGAGGTATTGGAAAAGGATATTCATCCAATTGACCAAATTGAGTTGCATAAACAAACTGGTGAAATGGTCTACTCCACTTTGACCAAAAAAGCAATTGCATCCCACCAAATACAGAATTCTTTGAATAATATATTAGCACAATTCGAGTTGGAGAAGGCCTCTTCTGAAGCCAAAGACACCAGAATAAAGTCCTTAGAGGACTTGGTCATAGATCTGGGACACAATCCCAAGGATGTGAAAGCTGCACAGAAGCTTATAAAGAATAAAAATGATGACATAGCTACACTGAAGAAGCATCTTAAAATTCCTCCTCTACATCATCCTCAAATAGTTGAAGTGTTGGAAACACATAAGGAGGCAGAGCTTATGGACCTAGTCCTTAAGTTGAATAACCAATTGAAGGAAACTAAAAAAGAATTGTATAATTTGATACAGCCCAAGCAGAGTGAGTTGGCCACCACTCCTCAGATTGTAATACCTACAGTTTCAACAATAGTGCCCTCCACCTTGGCAGCTGCCTTGGCACCCACAGTTCCACTTGCTACAGGGTTTCCAGTAACAGGTACTTCCGCACGTACAGGTACATCGACAAGCATAGGGACACCAACAGAACAAACTACTGAGTTGATCAAGGCCATGGAGGAAATGAGTATCTAGGCCATTGAGCTTAAGAAACTCAGAGAGAAAGTGACAAGTTTAGAGACCAATTGCAAACTTGCACAAATACAACAGAAGGAAGAAGCTCAGAAGAGCCAGAGAATTATAGAAAGAATAAAAGTCCTTGAAAAGGACTTAACACTATAAGAGCCATTGGGATATATGAAAGAAATTATTTGGGCAACATCTTTGATGGAATTAATTAAAGTAGCCATAGAAGCAATCCACAAGACAATGGAGGAATTGGGAAATAAACCTGAAGAAGCCAATCAGTTGATCACATTTTTGAATAGCAAAAATAGATATCAGCTTGATGAACTAGAGACAGAAGATAGTTATAGAAATAAAAAAGGTTCTCACCAAAAGATGTCAGAGCATGCAAGAAGACATTGACTGTTTTATGTTAAAGTATGGCATCTTAAGAGAAAAGGGACTTCCCAGTTCTATGGTAATAAATCACAAGCTGATGACCCAAGAAGATTACGTTGAAAAGTTAAACAAGTTGGCCAGAAGCCAAGCTAGTACTTCAGGGGTGAATTCTTTGCCCACTGGAAAGGTACTAAATGATGGCCTTGAGAATTTATTTTACATAGAACATGAAGTCAAACACTTGTTCACAAGAAATCCAAGTTTTGCCAAGTACACAGAAGCTGATGAAGTTTACAAGAAAATGATAAGGATGAAATTACCTGACAGTCAATGGTGGACAAACTTGACTAATTTACTATAAAGTTACTGTAGTAAATATGCATAGTAAAACATGGATGCCAGGTAAAATAGGGAAGACAGGTTCAAAGAAGAACAAGTAAAGAGTAACAATAGGTATAAGATAAAAAGTGATTCCATCACATAACTACAGAGCGATTGCAAGAGTCAAATCTGAGTTACAAAATCCAGCATAGTCACAATAAAAGGGACATCAATAAAACAGTTCTCCATCTGTCTCTATCTTCATGTTGAAGATATTTTTAGTTTCCTAGAATAGTTCTCTTATTGTTAAGACATATTTTGTAACTATTTTTTGTATCAATACTTCACAAACTGAAGTAATTAGGGTGGTGTGGACTAAATACATTTCTGTAGACTTTTATTTTGAGCCAAGGAGCTATTGTATTCAAGACTGGACTGGTTGTGCTGGATATGAAATAAAGCTGAGGACATTTCACTAGATTCTTGTGCATAGTTGGAACAAATAAGTATTATCTCTTCATGTTTATATATTGCATTATTTTCATGTTATGAATATTCATATGTGTTTCTTATAAAATCCGTAAAGCAAACAAGGAATGATATCATAAGAATTAACTTAAGTGCTCTTTGTTTTAATTGTTTGCTTACTTTATGTTTTCCACTAAACTACCTTGGTTTGGGAATTCTTAATTGCTCCCCTACTTTCGTAGTTTACCCCCCTTTGGTCCATAGTACAAGATTATTCATTACCCTTTGCTGCTGATCATCCTTCCTTTCTTCATCTTAATCCCAGTTTAGGATTCTTCATTTCCCTTTGCCCTAGTTGAGACTATTTCATCCACCTAAAACCTGTAGATTTGCTTTTGTTGTGTTAGCCTGCCCTTTGAAGTCTTACCTTAGTGATTGATCAATCCAGTTCAACCACTCTTGATTTACTCCATAAGACAATGGCCTGAATACCTACTCTGCACATTTTTTTTCTTGATTCCTCCACCTAATCAAAATAAAACACCTTGAGCACTAATAACTATCCTAAAATCTACCAAAAACAAAGTTAAATTATAAAGAGAGAGCCCTCTCTGGACTTTGGTTGGCTAGAACCTTAGTATAAAAGATTAGGTTTGTGGTTACCTCCAACAATTCCTTCTTTAATAACTTCTAAGGAAACAATCTGAGTGATAATACACATGAAGATGGTGAAGGTTGTGTATATAAATGTGGCCTTGTTGCGATCTCCAAGGGGTGTCCAAATATTGAGTCCATTCTATACTTTTTTCAAAAAAATTGAAATGAAAATCAGAAACCCGGGTTTCTGTAACTGAAACCCCAAATCATGGGATCAAGACCTCAATTTCTTAAACGAATCATAAACTTCAACAATTAGATTACCTGCCACGTTTGTTATTACTTTGATGTGTCAATTTCTCATTTATGGCCACTTAAGCTCATTATTTTGTGCGTAGATTTCATTCAGCCTTGGTTGACATTTGAATTTTTTTTATTGTAGGTATGTTTCAGTTTAGAAAAGGACACATCGAGCCCACTCACCTTGGGCGATTGGAAAATATTATTTGGCTATTAGTTCAAGATGGAAAACTTTTTTCATCATAAATAAACAAAATCATTTTGCACCACACAAAACTGAATACAATAAACCCAATTGCATTGTGCTACAAAGGATAAAGATGAAGGATTGTTGAGTTAAAAATTAAATCATATTATTCATATTTTAGAAGCAGAAGATGGAGCTACGATTCTCTACAATAATCACTCCAATATAGGAGATTGTGTGGTATCAAGAAATCATGACAATTTTTTATTGCTAATTTTTTTGGCATTTCAACTAGGAATTAATAGGAACTAAACGAGTTTCAAAAAGGAATTAAAATTGCATAAAAAAAGGCTTATGAAAATTGTATAAAACAGATTGAATTCATGTATACTTCTGAGTTTGGCAAGACCATTTTGTTACTAAAGAGTGGATGAGGTTCTAGCTATCTTACTAATTGTTTTAGAATTGTTGTTTCAAGATTGCTTCCAGGAATGTATGCGTTGTTTGGATTTTTATTGGAATCCTTTACAAAGAGCCCAATTCTGACACCTCTTTTTGTTTCTGAAATGGTCATGATTCAGTGATGTAATAGGATTGTTGAAAAAGTGCTCAAAGTGTTTTGCATAGATGTTGACCTAATTTTATCTTTTAAGATGCACAAATATAGCTCGAGCCCACACAACGGAGGATAACGACACATACCAAATAATTTTTTAACATTTTATATTGAGTCTCCGCTTTCAATTTAATTCACGGTTTCATCGTAGTTATTTTATTTTCCACATTTAATTAGTTTTATTTTGGTTACTTTAGTTTTGTTATTTTAATTTTAGATTTTATCTTTCAACATAAATATCAAGTACCAGGGGATCTGATAGAGAAAATATGCATGAAGCAATGGAGCAAAAAAAAAATATCCCTGCCATTGTTCATCCATTGAAGGTTTTTATATAAACTGCGAACAATCCTGTCACTGAAAATTACCATGACAATTTTCACTATTTCACCCAAATTTCGAATCAATCTTTCTCATATGACATCGGATTTCGACGATTCAAGCATCGTTGGAAATATCTCAACGAGATATACGAAATGAGAAAAATATTATTAGAATTTTAAACAGTAAAGAATGAAGAAATTTCTTAAAATACACAACAGGTAACTTGAGGAACTAATTTCGAGACAGGTAAAAGTTCTTTTGGTTTTCCTTTGTGGATTTGTTCTATTAGTATCAATTCTCAGTTTTTTCATGTAAATGTCATAAATAGATATATTGATCACCTCTCTCTAATGATAAACTAATATTTCATTGTAGAAAAAGTACTAAGTTTTTGCGAGTTCCAAGAAGATAAACAGATGACCACAAGCCAACAGTGTCTTTTAAAGACCACATTTCATAAATACATCCTGAGAGCAACATCAAAGATCAGAATTCAAGCATGAGGAAATTATTTTTGGTAATCCAAGGGTGAGAATGTCATCATATCCATCACATCATCGAAAAGCCTCTCACAGACCACATTTCTTTCACAAGAAAATGATCAAAGAAGCAACAAAGATGAAACATCAATGCATGAGCAAATGATGTCAGATCATATTCATCATTTGAAAGCTTCCAGATGCCAGTATCACCATTCCATTCCTCCTTTTTTAGTAAATAAAACCTTCATTTCATTCCCACTTCTTCAGTAAATAAATTTTTCATTCCATTTTCCTTTTCATGTTTTCAAATAAAACCTTGATTCACTATTCATTTTCCTTCACAGTCATTATACTTTCCCGTGTCTCTTTCACTAACCTATAACCCAGCAATAAAACATTCAGCTCCTCTACAAAGTTGATTCATTACATTTTCTTTCCATTTTTCAAATAAACATTGATCCACTGCAAAACAATTTCATTAATAGTCCTTCAAAATCATTGTTTCATGTTCGTGTTAGATGATGGAGGATTCCTTAAGGCCTCCCTTCTAACAAGTCTTGTCCTATTGACATCAGCACATTATCTAGGTTCAAGGCTAGAGTCCTTAATAGTACCTTGAGGCTTGTATGCCTTAATGATAGGCACTCTCTCTAGCAATCATGGGAATACACCAATGTCCCTTGATCGTTGGATCTTGCAAGTGGCTCAACATCAGCTCATCTATTCACCCTTCACAAGATGTACTTAGGTACCTTGGCACTCATTGATATTAATGGTGAGTTGCCTCGCATTGGTTAATGACATTCATAAATGGTCAACAATCCAATGACTTCTCTTCATGCTCGACATCGACACATTTATTCACATGACTGAAATTGTACTATCCATTTTGTAATGATTGAAGACTACATCATTTCAGCGGTTTGCAGTAGATCAATTTGTCATAATAGCAATAAAGATTCAAATCTTGTCATTAACAAAGAGAATAAAAAACCAGATCCAAATTCCTTTGTTTACATACTCCATGATCTGATAGCATCAACAACCACACTCTTCAACATCCACAACTCATGTACATTGAGGATAAGTTTAGGTATGTGGTTTTCAAAATTTTAGTCATGCAATTCCTTAAAATACTAAAAATTGTAACTTTGGAAAGTTCCTCACTTCCTTTTTCATGTTGTCATATCTCTAGTTGGAGGGGGAATTCATGTTCATAACTCATATTCACATTTTGCAATATATATCACATGCATATTCCATTATCACCTTTCATATGTCATATATGTCCTTTATACAAATGTCATCCTAACCAACATACTTTTTGAAACCACTACTATTGCATTATGATTGAAAACATTACATGTTTTGAAAATGATGATCATCTAATGAATGGATAATTGAATGTTTTCAAAGTTTTTTGATGCAACACAAAAATAAGAAAAGTATTGTTACACAAGAACCAATACTAATAAAAGTTAGTTGCCACAAGAACTAACCAAAGTAATATGTTACAATCAAATATTTTTCAAAAGGACACTTTGCAAAAGGAACAAAGTTATCAAATGATTATGTGAAGATGAAAGAAGAGTTAACATGAGCCAAAGTTCATATAAAAGCAAGACCATTCAAAATATCAAGTAATGATTAAAGTAAATCAATGCAATAGATTGCATGAGGACATGCAATAACTCCTATTGGGGGGTATGTTGGGCCTCCAAAATATCTTCAAAATGCCATACACATTTACCACCATTCTCATTTTATTGCCTCATTTCATCACCTTGTCATCACATAACCTTACATTTCCATTACCATATGGGTTCGTATTTGTATTTTCCAAAGTTATTAATTTCAAGTATTTAAAGTGAATTTATGATTAAAATTTAGAAAAATAACATATATTTTCTTATACCTAAAAGTGGCTTGATTTTTCTGATATCTGTAGATCATTTGGAAGCTTCCAAGGCACCCTTATGTGGCCTCCCAAGATCAAATTCGAATTTCAACTCAAGAGGTCAACCATATTCCAAGGAGAAATATCATGGAGATATTTATGAGTCATGGGATTTGTATCTAGTATTTAGGGATAAGTTGATACAAGTATGGATCTAGTAGATATTTAAGCGATCTACATTTGCTGAGTAGATATCACTAATTCATGTATAAATAGGAGGAAAATCCTTCAAAGGAAGCTAACAATTGTTAGTTATTCATTAGCATTAGATTTATCATTCAACATGAATAATATCTTTTTTTTTTTCAATTATGAGTTATGAGTGTTGCGTGATTCTTAAGAGGTGGTAGTTGTTCATGTGTGCTCATTGAGGAATGGAAGGATCCCCGTCAACCACAAACTGTATACAACTATAACATAGTTTTATTTTTGTTATTTCCTTTCCTAAAAGTGTGTTTTTACTTTCATGCAAGTGTGATTTCATTTCTAGATTATCATAGTTTACTTGCTTTCCAGTAATTTCATATTTTCTTCTTATAATTGTTCATATATTAGTTTAATGTAGTTTTCATTGATTCTAGTTGTAATATGCATTTCCATTCTAAACAAACCTCCTACAACAGTCTCATCTAAGGTCCCATATATTTTGGTTTGCTTCTAAGTTTACGAAGCCCCCGAGTTGACAATTAAATAATAGGGATTTAACAAACAATTAAGTCGCCCTACAGAAATTACCCAAAACATGACTCAAATGGCGATGTGTTTGTGGAAGAATTATTTTCCCTGTTGTATGCATGTTGTATGTAATGCAACTATTCATCACACAACTTGGGATGCTTTCTACAATATCCTCTAAGAAGATGAATGTCTGTCATGTTGACCACCTTGGTTTGTCCATCTATTTTTGGATGAAAGTTTGTACTCTTCTTCAACTTATTGTCCATCATGTCCCACAAATTTGACCAAAAATTCCCAACAATCAAGAATCTCGATCACTTACAATGGAAGTAGGAAGACTAAAATGAACCTAAACATTTTGAAAGAAAAGATGAGCTATTTTTTCTGCTGTAATTTGCTTTTTACATGGTGTTAGAATACACATCTTACTAAACTTGTCTACAATTACATACTGTAATCATGACCTTTCCTTGAAAATGGAAGACCTCCTACAAAATCGATTGAGATACTCTCCCATGGACATCAAGGTACCAGAAGTGGAGTGTACAATCCTAGTTTCCTATTGCTAGGCTTACTTATTGCACACAAATAACATCCCCTAATGAAACGAGATACATTATCAAACATGCGTGGTCAATAACAATACCTTTGGAGATTCGCTACTACCTTGCCTACACCAAAATGTCCAACAATCAATGAAGTGTGTGCCTCCCTTATGATATTGTTTATTTCTCCCTGTGGAATACATAACTTGCCCAAGTGATACAATAAATTGTTATGTACATGGTAATTTAACTCTTCAATTTGGCTTCCTTGCCTCGAGCTTGCATACACATTTTGAAAGTCATTATCATATGCATATTTCTCAATGTAAATTTCATGCAAAACATAAGTGTGCTTGAGTATAATAGATGAATTTACAATAGGATTAGAAAGCATATCATCTACCTTATTGTAGATTCCCTTTTTGTACTTGATAACCAAATGAAATCGTTGTAGAAAACCTATCCATCTGAAGTGTTGTGATTGTTGCAACTTTGATTGTGACTGTAAGTACTGAAATGGTTGATGGCCGGTATGGATAATGGTCTCCTTCCCTATCAAGTAGCGTTTCCATTTTTTAACACTTTGTACCAATGCATAAAGTTCTTTTTCATAAGTGGGATAGTTAGTCACAAAACCATTAAAAATTTCAGAATGAAATGAAATGGGCTTACCATGTTGCATGAGAATTTCTCCCATGGCATGATCACTAGCATTTGTTTGAATCTCAAATGGTTGTCTAAGATCCGAAAGAGCCAATACTAACGCAGAACTGATCTTTTGTTTTAAAGAATCAAATGTGTTTTGTTGTACATCCCCCCAATGGAAGACTTTCTTGATACTATTCAATGCATGTAGTGGAGGTACAATGGAAGAAAAATTACCAATAAGTTTCCTCAAATATTGTGTTGCCCCTAGAAAGTTTCTTACCTCTATAACTGTATTGGGCTTGGGCCAATTCAAAATGACCTCAAACTTAGAGGGGTATATCTTCATATCACCTCCTACAACAATGTGTCCAAATGCATGAAATAAGTCTTGCCAAATTCACACTTTGACATCTTTAAAAATAATTATTATTTTGTCAAGAAATCAAGTACTTTGTTCACATGCATGACATGTTCATCTGTACATTTGTTGAATATGAGAATATCATCTAAGTAAACAATGGAAAAATCATCTAGAAATGATCTCAATACATCATTCATAACTCTCATGAAAGTAACTAGACCATTTGTAAGACTAAAAGGCATAACAAGCCACTCAAACAAACCTTGTTTAGTTTTAAATGTGGTTTTCCAAATGTCCTCTTTAGCTATTCTAACTTGATGATAACCATTTCGCAAGTCTAACTTAGTGAAATACTTTGCATACCTCAATTGATCAAGCAAATCATCAATTCTTGGGAATGGATAATGATTCTTTACTGCTATCTTATTCAATGCACGGAAATCCACACACATGTGCCAAGTCCTGTCCTTCTTTGGCACCAAAATGATTGGTGAACCACATAGTGAAGTAGAAGGGCATATGATACCTTTTTTGAGGAATTATTTAATTTTCTTCTTTATTTCCATTCTCTCCATGATCGATAAGTAATACATGCCAATGTTTGGAAGTGGAACATCTTGTTGCAGTTGTATCTCATGTTGAATTCCCCTCTTGGGAGGTAACCCCTTTCGTTCCTAAAACATCTCGCCATGTTTGCTTACCACATCAAGTAAATCAGATTTTAACTTATCATCACAACCTTCAAAAGATTCAGAATCTATATCACTCTTTTTCTTGATCATGAGAAGCACAAAATGTTTACTTGCATTTATTACTCTCTTCATCCACCCTACATTAACCAAAGAAATGTTTAACTTTTTGTTATCGGCTCCCAAAATATACTCCACTCCATCCTTGAGCAATTGATATTTGTTCTCATGGAAATAAAATACCGCTTTCCTATCATACAAATGTGGGCTTCCCAAAATAATTCCTTATATGTCAAGTGGAACTACATCTAACTCAACTTCATCAATGAATTTTTTAGTAATGGAAAACTTGAATAAGCATTTCCCTGTAACCTCTAAATTTTCATTATTGACTATCCAACCCAAAGCGTATGGCTTGTGATGAGGTACAATTTCAAGGTAAAGCTTTTTGACCAAGTCTTCTGAAATTAAGTTCAATTGTGACCCACTATCAAATAATGCATCAATCTTTGTATGATTTCAGATTACCCTTACATGGAACAACTCTATCCTTGATTATTCATTTGGAGTGTTGTTGTGACTATGTGAGAAATTAGTTGTTGCTATAACTTATTTTCCCTTTGTGACTATGGCATAAATCTTGGTCTCATCACCGGAATCGGATCGAAGAGCATGTTGTGTGGTAGCAGTCATATTTTGTTTCCCCTTATTGTTTAGTTTCTTAGGCTGTACTTCAGGATGTAATTTCCAACAGTGGGCTTCATCATGCTCCTCTTTGGAACAATGTTTTCATGTAATTTTATCCCCTTCTTTCTTTACGCTTTCATTCTTATTTTCTTTCCATTTTCCACCCTTATCTTTCTCCTTACCCGTGAATGGCTTCTTCTTATTACCATCTTCCTAAATGTTCTTTCCTCTTGCTTCAAGGTGCGTGTCTTGCACACATACCTCATATAAATTGCTTGGATTGAACATAAGGATAATGTGTTTTAAGTAGGAATGTAAACCCCCAATGTATTTCAATAGTGTACCTTGGGAATTCAAGTTTTCTTCTAACAATAAATCCCTTTTCCTAAACTCTTGGGTATAGTCTTGAATTGTTTGGCCCTTGAGTTGCCTAAAATTTTGCCAACTCATAATGGATTTTTGCATGTAGGCTAAAGGATAAAAATGTCTTTTAAATGAAGAAACAAATTCAACAAAGAAATGGATATCTTACCATGAATTCACATTTCCCCTTGAGTCTTTGCTTTCCACCAAACTAGTGTTTCTCCTTCTAGCCTCAGCGAAGCCAACTAGAATTTTATGCCATCTTATTGAAGGTTTTGAATTTTGCAATAAACCTCCAATTGTCGTATCCAATTGTCTAACTTCTTTACATTTACCTCACTATTGTACATGGGAAGTTCAAACTTAATGTCCAATTTAACTAAGGGAGTTTTTCCTTTTGGGGTTTGTGAATAACTATGAACAATTTTTGTGGTGGAAGTGGAAGATAATGTTCTTTGTGATGATGAGGATGATGAATATGGTGGACATGGAGGATGCTTTCCTCCATTACCCTTTGAATCTTTATTTTCATATTTTTTATCTTCTGAGATTCCCTCTCCATGTGGAGACTTAGAACTCTCTCCAGCCATCGTAGTATTCCTCTATTCATAGAGGACTCTAACCATGTCAGTTAAATCATAGAAAGCTTTCTTGAATGCTTCCTCTTCTAAAATGCCTTCAGCCTCTCTTGCTCGAGACATGATGGCTTTGGATTCAAGCTCAGATTTTGGTACTACTTGTACCTCCTCAATCTCAACTGAAGGTAAAGCATGAGGTGCTTCAAGTGTAGCTGGGATTGAAACTTTGGGTGGAGATTGTGGCCTTGTGGTTCTCCTTCTTTTGGGAATTACCTCAGGATTTGCAACCAATAATTTCCCTTCTCCTCTCTGCAACTTTAACCTTGTAAGCATCACAAATTTGCATCCATTAAAACCCTAGTTGCACAAAACTCAAGCAATCAAGCAAGTAACCTTGCCCTTATACCAACTTGATTTGTTGTTGAATGTTAGTTTTGTTGTTCTAATTTCAAATTTAGAATTAAAAATAATTTCTCATCAGGATCTTCATGTGCATAGGTTTCCTTATGGAAGTGGAAGATAATGGTCTTTGAGATGATGAGGATGATGAATATGATGAGGAAGATGATGAAGATGGTGGATATGGAGGAGGCTTTCCTCCATTACCCTTTGAATTCTTACATTCATGTTTTTTATCTTCCGAGATTCCCTCTCCATGTGGAGACTTAGAACTCCCTCCAGCCATCCTAGTATTCCTCTCTTCAAAGAGGACTCTAACCATGTCAGTTAAATCATAGCAAGCTTTCTTGAATGCTTCCTCTTCTAAGATACCTTCAGTCTCTCTTACTCCAGACATGATGGCTTTGGATCCAAGCTCATATTCTGGTACTGCTTGTACCTCCTCAATCTCAACTGAAGGTAAAACTTGAGGTGCTTCAAGTGTAGCTGGGATTGAAACTTTGGGTGGAGATTGTGGCCTTGTGGCTCTCCTTCTTTTGGGAATAACCTCAGGATTTGCAACCAATAGTTTCTTTTCTCCTCTCTACAACTTTAACCTTGTAAGCATCACAAATTTGCAACCATTAAAACCCTAGTTGCATAAAACTCAAGCAATCAAGCAAATAACCTTGCCCTTATACCAACTTGATATGTTGTTGAATGTTAGTTTTGTTGTGCTAATTTTAACTTTAGAATTAAAAACAATTTCTCATCAGTGTCTTCATGTGCAAAGGTTTCCTTATTGTGTTTGTGAATGTAACAGGTAAATTTGTCAAGTTTTATGTCAAATTCATGAGAAAAATAACATGTAAATAAACTTGAATAGCAGTAAACAAATATACAGCAAACCATCAAAATCAACACTTAACATAGTGTTTTGATGAAGGAGTTCACCCCTCCTGGGCTACATCTCTTTGGTCTAGCTTCTATGTCTTGGGCCTCTGTATTAGCTCAAAATGGAAATAAGTGTTATTTACAATGCTCTATTACTCCTGAAACATGCTTCAACGTGCTTAGAACATCCAAATAATCCAGGAATGCCTCTTTCTAAGCCCAACTTCGTCGAAAATTTCAAAAGTTATGGCCTCTTAAGTTTTCCCTAGGAAAACTCCACCAAAACTAGAGAAACTCCAGTTAATCCCACCAAATTTGGAGAAATGTTGGATTTACCAGACTCGCCAAAAGACCCCTAAGTTAAACTGCACTTTAATTAATGAATAAACATGTGTTTAATTAACACTAATCTTTAGTTAGCATGCTAACCCTGTGATTAGCATTTACAGTTGGCCTCTAGTTTTTTGGTGGTCGTCACATGCGTAGGGGGCTAGCCCGTGGGGCTGGCCCTCTCCTCCCCCAACCACCATAGTTTAAAAATTTAATTACAAACTGTTATTGTTGTATGGTAAGAACTAATGACATGGCATAGTCATAAGACTTTCAATTTGTATGGGCAAGGTCGCAGCTTCGACTCTGCCAACCTGCCAATATAATTTTGCACTACACACCGATGCTAATAGGCCATTAGGGAGGGACACGTGGTGGCCTCTAGGCTTGCCACATGTATCCTTCTCATTGGTCCTCCTCTGTCCAATAAAATAAAGCCAACTCATAAAATTGTAGACCAACTGAAATTTTCCATTTGTCATGACCTCATTTTCCATTGGCCAAACCATTGACATAAACAGTCATCTTCCACATCAATAGTATTGACTATTAACTCGGCAATGGCTGTATTTTTTTTTCAAAATTCTTTTGTTTGGGAAAGAAAAAACATGATATCTTTCTCATACAAGCTCTATTTTGAGTGAAACGAGTTGCATTGGGATCATATCGCCAAGACGGACGCGGACGTTTAGGCTTTGAGAGATTTTGAGCACTTTGATTTTTGAGCTAAATACTTCTCACTTGATCATTCTATCTACAATAACCCTGATAATTAGATCTAATTATATCTTGTTAGATATTTTCTATCAACATAATCTCTCATAGAATCAACCCTTTCAACTCCTTTATGTTTCTCATCTCTTGGCCTTCTTAAATCATTCTTCAATCATGCTCACTCTATATCAGTCTTAGCCCATCCAAATGTTTGGTATTATCGGTTTCTTAGCCTTATAAAATATCAACCCTATCAACCTTTGACCTTGTCAAAAACCCTTGGCCTTCTCAATTTCTTGGCCTTTTCAGCTCTTAGGCTTCTTCGCCACTTTCCCTTCTTATCTCTTTGCTTCCTTAGCTCACATGGCTTGCTCAAATGCTTGGCCTTCTCAACTCTCCACTTTCTCAACTCAATAAATATAACATCCAAAATACCTACATATGCGATAATAGCTCACTATTTCTACTAACATTCCACTATTTATTTTTTATCTACTACACATACAACACCCCAACTCTAGATCTTTTACATTACACCATGATTCAACTGCTATAGCAACACACTCTTCTAAATCCCCCAATGGTAAAAACCCATTGAACACTTACACACAACCTAAACTCCTATAATAGGCTCATTCAGCATGTCATTCTACATCCTAATAGAGAAAAAAACTCCATCATATGTTTTGTAGCCTGAGGAGAATATGCATTGAATTTCTCAAGGCTTGAGGTGGAACAAATAGTAACATGTTACCAAAGATCTTAATTTATTTAATATCCCCCCCCCCCCACCTAATACTCTATCATTGTTCATACATAGGATTTCAACAGAGTCTCCACTTATGACTTGCTTATTTGAGGTAGGTATTTCATTACAACCTGTACTGTTGATGAGAAGAACCATCAATGAGCCATCGGCTCCAACAACCCCATTAAATACAAATATGACATGTCCATATTGTGTTGATATCTCTAAAATTTATCCCTTTTGTGCAAATGACTAGGTTCCATGGCCTCAGACTAATGACTATGACATTAACTTCCACACCCATGTCAATTCCCTATTCCCTTAATCCTTTTGGATCCTTCTTTATGTGGCCACATTGGTGACTATCCCCTTAGCTCTTGAAGGGAACATTGATATTTTTTGGGATCTAAAGTTTTTAACTTTGCCAGGGGCCCTAAGCTCTGTATGTCCCAAACTTAGGCTAGGTCTGGCACTGGCTCGGAGGTTTGGTACATTTATTTGAACACCAAACGTTTCTTAGTGAATGGCCTATATAGCTTGAATGGCCTGAATGGCCCAAATGGAATGGGTCCCATGCCAACCTAAGTTTCAGGGGTTTGGAGCATTTCACCATTGTACTCCAACAATAAGACCCAAACACTTCAATTTCGAAGAGTCTCGAATAAATATTTAGCGGGAGAACACACCAACAGAACCTCCTAGTGCTACCCTCAAGAAATTACCACCTCATCAGATGACATCCCTACCACATCATTCTGACATCATCTAAGGTGTGTCTCACCTCCTAGTGGTGTCATGTTTCATCCAAAAATAGGCCACTTGGACACTTGAAAAACATCAAAAAATCCTTCCACGTGTCACTTACAATAGTTGTCACATCATCTTGCGCTAACGTCATTTTCCATGCTAGCTACCACATTTCTGGTCAATATAAGAACAACACTTGTCTAGTTTTCATTGGTCCACAATTTCCTGTATCCATGTCACCTGTAAGGAAGAAAGGTCTTCAGGACTTGTGTTTTTCATGAAAATCCTTTGTTAAATTGAATAACGTTAGGGTAGGATATTTAATTTTAAATATCAGGTTTCGGGAATAATTGAATCCCTGTCTTTATCTCTCGGGTTATGTCTATTTGTCTCGAAACCTTGACACACTTGCACAACTCCATCGATGAGGTGAGGTCATGTTTCCCCTTGCGAGATGTGAGTTGGTACAAAAGTTGACGAGGAAATTCTTGACTCTCAATGTTTGTATATATAGGGACCTTAGGACCTCAAGGGATTCAACACAATACACCATTTGAAAAATTCCAAGGCAATATGCAAAGGTTTACGACAACTAATGGGAACAAGTTTGCCTCTCAAGCTTCTTAGTCTCAGGACAATTGTAATTCAAACATAATGCACCAATATGAAAGGGGTTGAGATGTGATTATTTTAGTTATGAGATATGTAGGCACCGTTCATCTTGAGATTGAGACATAGCTAATTTTTTGTTAACAAAGGAATTTGTTACAAAATACAAGTTCTTTGTGGAACCTTGAATTTTGAAACCATGTTTTATCTGTAAACCTTAATAAATTTTGAACCCCTTGGATTTTTTTCAATCTCCCATATACTGTTGGAAAGGTATTTTTAAGGCCTATTCAATTGGTTCATCTAGATGAGAATATAATATAAACTTATGGGGTGGAAATTCCTTAAAATATATGCTCCACAAATCACCTTTAATCATCAATGACAACACCTGCTAACAGTCGCCCTAAAACCACATAGTATTTTCCATCAATAATCTTTTCCATTCAATGAAAACACCTTTGACATAAATGAAAACACTTTCAAATAGAGAAATTTTGGGGTCCTTACAGGGGTGACTTATCTTCCATTGTGGGGTGGTGTATTCCGAAGTTGGTTCAAGAGTATGATTAATATGAATGTCACCTTAGTCCTATGGAGATTCAACAATTTGAAACAATTCATATTCTTTACATTTGTGCACTTTGAAATATCACTTATCGTAATTATAACAGGACGAAAGCAACAACATTTTTCCATATGTTCTAGAGATAACTTGTTGATGTGAGTTTATTATGATTTGGATGAGTTGAGGGAAATCACTAGAAAGTAGACTAGAGTGAGTGATGAGTAAAGGTCTCTTGGCTTGTTAATTGATCACTATATTATCTTCTTTATCTTTATAACAAAATTCCAACCATGTGTGTGGATGCTACATTACAACATGTGTTTGAGTTGTTCCCCTAAGACCCCTAATGAACCATTCTTTAAAAAATGAATGAGATTGGCCATTTATGTAGATTTCCAATTTCTCAAAGGATTTAATATAGTCAATATCTATGTTGGTTTGGCATAATTTTGTCACGTGTCCCAAATTTTGGGTGGCCCATTCAAAAGAAGAATGAAGTACTTACACAAAATCAGTCTGGGAAATGCAGCCTTTATAATTTTCCTTATAATATTTTCACCACTACCAAAATTCAACATCCAAATATAATACCCTCACTTCTAGTTTTTGTAGGTCATTATTAATTTCATGAAGAGAGAAATAGTCACAATAACCTATATAGAGGATATCATTGAGACTACTAATGGCCTCAAAGAATTCTTTATCATAGGTGAAGAATGTGGTTGAGGGGGTGTAACTTATTTTGAGAATGGAGTAAGAAATATGTGTGTATTACTGCAAGAAAAATATATATTCCCAACCTTCAAGTTGAAATGGTGATGAGGTGGTCCTAAAGCCATGGGATCACATTCAATCAGAGTGGATGTTGCATAACTAGTGGGAGTGGATATAGAGTGCATGGACTCAATGTGAGTAAAAGGAGATGAAATTATGTGATGTGAATCATGTGCATGGAGATCACAGTACATGAGTTGATAAATGGAAATTATGGATCCTTCATGTGGGAATACCAATACCCCAAAAAGTGAATTCATCATAGCATTCATGGCAAACGTGTAATCATGTGCAAGGAGGATATCTTAATCCACTGACCACTCATGAAAATCATGATGATTAAAATATCCTTATTACTTAACTCGATGGGGAGAATTAGGTGAGATCCATTGAGGGGTAGGGTGGGAGGGGTGGAATATACCATCAAAGGATCTTAACTCAATTACTAATGGAACAAGGGTGGGAGAGAGTAGGTGTTCCCTATCTGAGGAGGAAATAGTAATTATCCTTGATCATTGATTAATCCACTGAATCACAAGCCCCAAAAGCCATGTCAATGTTGTAGTGGGGTCTGTATCTTTAGGAAAAATAAGATAAATAGCCCCAAAAATGTGAAAAATGAATATCTCTTCTAGTCCCCTAGTTGGTAAGCCTTACTCTCAAAATCCTAAACTTTGATTCACACCTTTCAAGTGAACTCTTCTTAGTCTGCATCAATAAAGAATCCTCAACAACCATGATTTAAGAAGAAAAATAAAAATTCTAACAAAAAATTCAAATAAGGAACAAGGAACATCGTAAACCTAAGAGACCATTGGGGGTGGCACAAAAAAGAAGAATAAGAAAAACAATTTCCCTTGCAATATTTGTGAAAATGACCATCTCACTCATGAGTGCACCCAAATGGATAATTTATTGATACTTCTTACAACAACCTATTTCTCTTCAACATACTACCTTGATGAATATTGTTCTACCCTAGCAACAACACATGGTTGCAAATGTTAAAAATTGTAGCAAGAAAGGCTCAATTTGACTTGTGCTTTAGTCAAATTGATTAATTCAGTTTTCCACATCAGCAAGATGGCTTGGATTGTAGATAGCTAGAGTAAAATGGCCTTTTCTACTAGTTAAGCTAGTAAACTCAAGTTATAGGCTTGGAGTAGAGTCTTTCATGTAGTGATTGCTAAAATTTAGTAGTATAGTTCAATTATTTTCAATCGAACTCAATTAACTAAGCTCAAGTAATTAATTGAGTCAATTGAGTAGTAGAAATGTTCTTAACTCATTAACTTCTCAGTTAAACTAGTTAATCAGTTAAAAATAGCCCAAGCATGCATGGAATTCAAATTGCCTAGTTGGAGGGGAGGAAAAATCACATTGTAATTATCAATTGTATACTAGTTGGGTGTACAGGCTTGGTAATTAAAGAGGTGATCAATTCCTTGATAATTGCGTAATGAAATAGGGAGCTCCCCTATTATTTAGGAGCTCAATTTCTCATGAATTGTGTAAGGAAATAGGAGTAAGTTGGAGGATTGAATTGGTTAAGTGTTGGCCAGAGGGGGACAACCAATAGGAGAACATGTTTATAGTGCATGGGGTGCTTCAAAGTTGAAGCAAGAAATTGTAAAGTTTATCAATCTCATATGATTAATGAAAAGTAGTGGAGGGGTTTTTCCCAATTGCGTTCCCTTGTAAATCATTGTATTGATGTGATTTTGAAGGTTGCATGTGTTTTTAAATTTTTATTTCCATTCCACATAATTGTAGATGAAATTTGTAATCTCTTCTTTTCAGTTTGAATTCATCAATAGTAGAAAATTTATCTTAATTTCTACATGGTATCAAATCCTGAAAACACTATAGAAACAAGTCAATAGATCTTCTCGTTTATAAATTTAGATTTGTAGTTAGTAAAGCATCTTTCCTTTCATGTGACAAAATTTCTTTTAACATATTGAGATTAGAGTATGCCCTGGACGAAACCTCAAAGTTCATAGCGTCGAAGGAAATGATGGGAGCTATACTCCATGGTAATGGAGTATTGGAATACACCCAAACTGCCATTCCAAAACCAACAGCATCAGATGCACAATAGTTAGCATAGTGGAAGAAGGATACTGCAAAAACCATAAGGATCATGCTGGAGGGTGTAAGAGATCACATAGTCTCAAATTTACATGGAAAGGAGACTCCATTTTCTATGTGGAATACCCTCACTGAATTATTCAAAAGTAAATTAATGCCAGCAAATCAGCATTGAGGGACAAGCTCGAAAACATCCACATTCAGAAAAATATAACCATTCCACACTACCTCTCTAGATTCACTCAAGTTTGAGATGAACTTGGAGGAGTATGAGAAAACGTGGCATCTTCTGATCTGGTGAGCCTAGCTCTCTTTGGCCTTCTAAAATCTTGGTATAACTTCTAGGACTCTGTAAATGGAAGCGAAAATTACCAAACTGGGAGAGACTTTGGTTTGATTTGGTGTATGTAGAAATTCGAAGGAACACTAGAGATGGAGTAACATCTAAATCCAAGAAGGAAGAGAATATTGCATTGGTTGGGAAGGGAAAGAAGGCCCAAACAAAGTCAGAGTCCAACCAAAGAAATATCATGACGAAGGACCTAAGAAAGATAAAATGTTTTCATTTCCACGAATATGGGGACTATGCAACAAAGTATCTGCAAAATAAGTCTAACAAGAAGCCTTTAGGAGGAGTAGGAGATGAAGGCCTTACCTCATAATCCAAATTAAACTTCACCCTAATTGCATGCATGGAAAACACTGCAATGGGGACTATGTGTTATCTAGATTTGGTCACCTCATTCCATATGACATGATGCAAAAACATTTTCAGTAACCTAGAGGAGAAGGATCCCCAAATGCACATAGAACTTGGGGATGATGGGAGGTACAATACGAAAGGAATTGGAATTGTAACCATTAAGAGCAATTCAAGCTCCCATCTTCATATGAAATAAGTTATGTATGTACATGGGATGAAGAATAATTTGATATTTGTAGCTATATTGGAGGATAAATGCTATGATGCTATTTTCAGTGAGGGGAAATCCATTCAGAGACATCTATCTATTGGGCAAGTAAAATGAATTAGAGTTAGAGTGAAAACTCTCCACAAAATTGGCGCGGAATCTTGCTATGCAATGAGTAACAAGGTACAAAATCTGCAGAGTCGAGATGTTGGAGAACTCTGAAACTAGCACATGGGACACTTACACTATGGGGCCTTAAAAATCATGCTTCCGATTACCACCAGTTTCCTAAAATTTACCCTTGACTAGCATCATGTCTGCAAGGGATGCACATTGGGAAAATATGTCAAATCCACCTTCCAAGTCCAAGATATAATAGTAGGAGAAACTTTGGAGCGAGCCTCCTCTGATGTATGTGGACCTTTCCTACAACCTGTACAACAAAACATAGGTAATATGTAACTTTTTGTTAGTGAATTTTCAAAAAAATGATGGACTTTATTCATGAGGACATAGGATGAAGTGTTTTCCAAATTTGTTGAATTAAAAGTAATGGTTGAAAATGAACCTGGTCAGAAATTGAAAGCCTTGAGAAGTGATAATGGATGAGAATTTGTATCTAACTCCTTCAAGGAATTTTGTGCCAAAGAGGGTATTAGAAGAGAATTGACAACACCCCATAACCCACAACAAAATGGGCTAGTTGAAAGGAAGAACAAAATCATAGTGGGAGAAGCAAGAGCCATGTTGCATGATCAAGGGTTTCCATTACATCTGTAGTAGTAGCTCACAACAACACAATTTATTTTTAAAACATGAGCCCTCATAGAATAATTGGCATGATCACACCCAAAGAAGCTTTCTCACGGAGAAAGGTAGATGTATCTCATTTTTTACTTTTTGGAGCTACTATGTATTGTCATGTCTCCAAGGATAATAAGAAGAAATTGGAGCCTACAACTAAGATGGGGGTCTTTGTAGGATACATAGAGACTCCACATAATTATAGGGTGTATTTTCCCTCACTTAGGGTGTCAGAAGTGAGGAGAGATGCAAACTTTTATGAGGAGAAGGCTATGAGATGCTCTCTAGAGAAAAATCTAAGAACCCCACCAGAGATGGAGCTTCTAGCTCCAAAGGAGGAGCCTCTGACAGAGCTTTAGGATGTTCTGGAGTAGCCACATATGGAGGAGCAGATAGGAGGCCAAGCAAAGGCACCCACTTAACTAGAATCTTCTAGAGAGGGGAGGAAGAGAACTAAAGAGGTTGATAGATTGGTCCAGGATTCATGGGAACATATAGGAGCTCTTATATATTTATGAAGGTAGAGGAGGTCAAAAAAAAAATACATTGATCATATGGCTCTCATGATAGAACTCATTGAGTCAGAGCCTTCCTCAACTAAGAAAGAAATTTCTCAACTAGTGTGGGTTTATGCCATGGTGGAGGAGTATGACTTCATCATGATGAATAGTGTATGGGAGGTGGTTTCAAAGCCAAAGAACAAGTCAGTGGTTGGTTCCAAGTGGATTTACAAAGTAAAGCATGGATCTGATGGGAGAATAAAAAATTACAAGGTCATATTTGTGGCCAAAGGATTCTCTCAAGTAGAGGGAGTGGACTATGAGGAAAAATTTTCCCAAGTGGAAATATACTCCTTAATTAGAACCATTATAGAATTAGATGAGTACATGGGGTAGAAGATCCAGTAGATGCATGTGAAGATCGCCTTCCTCAATGGTGTTGTTGGGGAATAAATTTACATAGAGTAGCCAGAGGGATTTAAGACATATGACAGAGAGATACATGTCTGTAGACTCAGGATAGCCCTTTATGGTCTCAAACAGGTGCCCCAAGCATGGTGCATTCATATTGACACATATCTTAGTGGATTGGGCTTCACCAAAAGTTAAGAAAATGCCAATCTCTATCACATTGTGGTAGATGAAAAGTTTCTTATCTTGGTATTGTATGTTGATGACTTGATACCTACAGAAGATGACTAGTTGATCCACTCTTGCAATGAGGACCTTGCATAAGAATTCAAGATGAAAGACATGGGCTTGATGCATTACATCATTGGGTTGGAAGTATGGCAAGGTGATGGTGAGTTGTTTTTCAGTCAGGGGAAGTATTCCTCTCAAATATTTCATATATTTCACATGGAGAACTGCAAGCCTATGGACACTCCTCTAGCTACAAACTGGAGGATAGAGGATGCCTCTTCAGGAGAGGAACTAGAAGTTACCATTTATAGGCATATTGTGGAATCCTTTATGTATCTGATTAACACAAAGCCTAACATATGCTATGCAGTCAATCAACTGATTCAAGTCGTGGTGAAGCCTGCCGAGTTGTATTGGATGGAAACAAAGCTTCTTTTAATATACCTCAGAGGCACAACCGAGTATGGGTTATGGAACAATAGGAAAGATGGAGTGAAGCTCCAAGGCTTCACTGATGTAAATTGGGTAAGGATTCTAGCAAATAGGAAAATCACTTCAGATGTTATCTTCAGTGTTGGGTCTAAATTGATTTCCTAGTATAGTAGGAAATAGAGGTATGTGGCACTCAACTCATTAGATATTGAATACATTGTTGTGATCAAGCATCATGTGAGGCCATATGGATGAGTAAAATACTTGTCGGCCTCTTCAGTTATGAGATGGATCTGATAGTGATTTACTATGATAATCAGAGTTGTCTTAAACTCTCTAAGAATCCAATATTTCATGACAGGTCCAACCACATTGATAGCAGGATGAAAATCGCTTGAAAAAGGAATTTTTGTGAAGAAAAATTGAATTCCACAAGTGCAGGATAGGGGTGTTGCAAAATACCTTTCTTGCTAAGAGGGAGTGTTAGAAATTGTATCAAGAAAGGCTCAATTTTACTTGTGCCTTAGTCAAATTGAGTAATTCGATTTTCCACATCAATGGGATAACTTGGATTGCAGTTAGCTAGAGTGGCATGGCCTTTTAAGCTATAGTAAATTCGAGTTATAGGCTTGGAGTAGAGTTGTGCATGTAGCGATTGCTAAAAGTTACCAATCTAGTTCAGTTATTTTTTACTTGAACACGGTTAACTGAACTCATGTAATTAATTGGGTCATTTGAAAGCCAGTTGAGTAGTAGAACTATTGTTAACTCATTGATATCTCAGTTAAACTAGTCAATTAGCTAAAAATAGCCAAGACATGTTTGGAATTCAAATTTCCTACCTGGAGTGGAGGAAAACGAACATTGTAATTATCAACTATATACTAGTTGAGTGTACAGGCTTGGTAATTAAGTAGGTGATCAATTCCATGGGAATTGTGTAAGGAAATAGGAAATTACCATATTATTTAGGAGCTAAATATATTCTAAATTTTGCAAGGAAATAGGAGGAAGATGGAAACTTGAATTGTCTAAGTGTTGCCCAGAGCAGGAAAATCAGCAGGATAACATGTTTACAATGCAAGATGTGCCTCAGAATTGAACCAATACATTGTAATAGTTTTTCAATCCCATCAGATTAATGAAAATAAGTGGAGGGTTTTTTCCCAATTGGCTTCCCCAGTAAATCATTGTATTATTATGATTTTGATGGTTGGATTTCATTGCATGTGTTTCTAAATTGTGATTTCCATTCTACAGAATTGTAGAGGAAATTTGTAATCTTTTGTTTTCAGTTCAAATTCATCAAGCGTAGAAAATGTCTATTAATTTCTACAACAAACCCTCGATGACCTCAGTAAGGGAGTAGCAGGGGAAATTCTTCTAATAACACCTTATCATCGACCATGGGGCCTTCACTTAAAGAACATATGATATAACACATGCATTCATGGCATACTAAACAATACCCTTAATTTGACTACATATTGGGAAATATCTCTGAAAATCACATTGTTTAACCCCCTACTAATAAAAAACCAATACACCTTCCCAATATAAAAAAACCCCTAAGTTCACTATATATTGTAGGTATCCATTTTTTCCTTAACAATTTTTATACCCCTTTATATCTTTTCATTAAATTTGATCTATATTTTTTATAACTACCAATATAGACACCCTTTACCCCCTATATATCCCCAAATATATTATGATTTTTTTCCTCAATCAATATCCCCCAATATGAATGCATGTGGTATGATATTTCTCTCCTAGTGAAGCCCTATTCATGTCACACCTAGAGTGCATAGTTATGCGAATCTTGAGAGTGTTTCTTCTACATGAGAGCCCATGAATCCACCTCCCCCTAATGGCCTTATTCATTCTAATAAGCCAAATTTGATCACTAGCTCATGCCCCCCTAAAAGCACTTCTAAAAATACTATGCATAATCCAAATGAACGGGCTTATTGCAACTATATTATTTCTAGGGATCTTGCTCAAGTTCCAGTTGTTATGTCCATACTTGAAGTATTTTAAAGTTTCATCACATAATGCAAGGAATTTTTATTTTCTATTGGTGGAGTGAATCCCTTGTATTTGCATATTATGACCTTTGATCTCTCTTCATGGAAAACGCGTCTTCAAAATCATTCATCCTTCCAGATAATGGTCCATGTCATTGGACAACATGTTCATCTTGGTTCACCAACTTTCTCTCCACCTAAATCAATGTTAAAGTATTTTTATGGGCATATCTTGCATCCTTAATAGGCGTTCTTTACTTTATCTATTGAGCTTGGGATAAAAGCTATCTTAGTTGAGGTCTAGCTCATAGATGCATCGTTGCATTGTAAACTTCTTCTTGGGTGAAGTTGGTTTTATGCCATAATCATTGTTGTGTCTTTAGTATTCCATGTCCTTATGTTCCCTCATTAGGGTAAAATAGTTATCATTGACCAACTGACCTTCTGCAAGCTTGAATTTGGATTTCATGATGTCAATTCCCTTTGTTAGTGATTCCACTATTGCTACTAAGAGCATTGGAGCAGGGATGTTCAAATAATCCTTGTTGATGGGAACATTTCCATTGCTTCATAATAAACCATCATAGTTAGTTAACTCAATCAACATGATCACATATATCACATAAGGTTCCAATGGGTCCATTGATCCTTGGATAATTCCTTCTCTTGAGGACATTGGCATGTTTGGAAATTAGATTCCTTTGAGCTAGCCAAGTTGGATTATCAATCTATCTAAATGGCGATTGTTGAGCTTGAGTGAAGTTATTCCCATGATTTTGAACTTGATACTTACTCCTTACTCACCTAGGCTATCGATAATTATAGTTCCATGACTTCCTTAACAATACGATGCTATTAGATGAATCCATATTGGAAGCCATGGAAATATGTAATCCATAAGTGGAAGAATATCATCATCGATCATCATTCCTCCCTTGTTCGGAACACGAGAATGATGACTTGCACAACCATGTTTCTTCGAGAAATTCTTATTAAGTGCGAGATCCTGACACCACCCATGATATGTTCTTTAGAGAGAAATTTGTGAACATCTCTCCTTTAATTCCATCAACATTTCTGAGGAACTCGAGGTCGTGGAAATCATCATGATCGGAGAAGATTTCACTCCCAATGAGATCACTACTCATACCACTGTTTTGAAACAATTCCATGACATTTTCACATGGTACTATGAAGAAATGTCTGGCATATACCCTTGTATCATAGATCATAAAATCATGTCTTGTGAAGGAGCCAAGACTATTCAAAAGAAACTCAGGCTACTCCATCCTTGGAAATTTTCTTCCACTAAGGGGGGAGTTGAAAAATTACTCAAAGCTAAGCTAATTTATTTGGTTCCCTTGTCAGAATGGGTTTCTAACATCGTTCTCGTCACCAAGCAATAGGGTACTATTCATGTCAATGCTGATTATAGGGATTTAAATCTCCCCTATCAAAATTATAACAACCTTACCCCATGTTGGCTTAAGGGGGGCTAATTTAGGTTCAGAGTTGTTTGCACCAACCAAAAAAACCATCAACTTCTAGCCCTTTCAGCAACAACCTCCGTAACGTAGGCTACAATCTCACCTAAAGCGGTATTGGGGGATGCTAGAACCAGGTTTCTACATCCAAAGACATGTGATAAGTGGTTTTGTAGCTTAAATCTACCTTCATGTAGATCAGTATCTTCCCAGGGCTCGCTACTGTAACTAGGGTAAAATGGATTTTAGACCTTCGCGAAGGTCTATGATCAGACTTTGTGGACCTGAAACAGATAGATTATCTACTTTTTCACATCAATAAAGAAGCCTAGATCTGCCTTCATGCAAATCTATCCAATTCACCAAAAAACATAACAGAAATAGTCCTTAACTTCACGACTATAGATAAATACTTAAAACATGTACAAATAAGACATATTTAGTGGTTTCGTGCAACATTTATTCATTACTCCATATAAAACACATTGTAAGTTATAAATCATCACATAAATGGAATCAATAAAAATGCTCAGATTACATAGTAATTCTTCAAAATCAGTATTTATTGATCTTCAATGTTCAAATTACAAATTCCTTCACCCTGCGCACTCAATTGCAAGCTTACCCAAGGCCTCCTATGCACTCAACTTCAGGAACCTTTCGTTTCTTACCTAAGTACTAGAAGCAGAGCCTTCCTACCTTAAAACTTGCCCAAGACAACAAAAGCCATTCAACGTACTGAATTCTTCCTCAAAAGTTATCTCGAAGACTTGTCATGACTCGAAAATTTAAATATTCCTACCATATAATACCATGGTCCATGGACCATGGGAGAATCTTAAAATCGACCAAAAACAAGGGGCTAAGACCCCTTTGACTCCTATCTAGTTGTGCACTCCGCATCCACATATCGCGGAGACTTTACATTCTTTTACAAACACTTATAAAAAATTTGGGTTAAATTGAGCCCAAAGCTAACCCTAGGGACCCTAACCCAAGAGGCCCCCAACAAAAAGATCATGACTCACCCTTCATTCACTCACTTGGTGCTTCTATCTTGCTGTATAGACCATTGACCTCAACCTATAACATTGAAACTTTAGCAATGCTCTACGTCGTAGCCTACTTGACTTCTTCCACCAATTTTTCTGTTGTTAGGCCCTCTACTACTAGGTGCATCATCCTCTACATCTGTTGGATCCCCTTGAGCTTTTCCTGAAGTAATAGAGTAATCTTACAAGCTTCCTCTAGCCACGGCTTCAGTCTGCCCCTCAGAAGGGCCTCTTTCTTCTGCAATTCCTTCGCCTGTGTTTGTAGTTGCTTTCCTTCCTGCAACTTCGTGGGCCACTGTGCTAGTGCCAAAGTTCGCATTCTCTCAAAACTCATCATACATTTCTTGTGTTTCTTTGACATCTATGTGAAACTTTTTCAAATTCGATCCTGTGACTGTGGTATCCAATGTGGTCATATTTTCCTTAATTACTTCTCTGTGTTGCTTCTGGACCTCTGGCAGAGTCGTTGACTGCAACTTCAACTGTAGGGCCAATATTTTCATTTGAAAATCAAAACTATCCCTATCAACTTTATCCTTTGATGCACATACTACAACAGCTAGTTTCCTTACTTTGGTCAAAGCTTCAACATCCTCCAGGATATTCAATTCTAGCGAGGTCATGCAGGCCTTCTCAATCGTAGTTTCCAAATTCTGCTTTTGTGTCTACATCTCGTCATGTGCCTTCATCGTGTGAGTTTTCTCTGTGAACATTTCTTCATTGTTGATTTTAAACTCGCCGATGACTGTGAGTGCATGCTGCTCCTGAATCTTTAGTTCATCTAAATCCTCCTGATGTAGCTCATGGAGGGTTTGGAGTAGTAGCACAGCCAAATTTAGCCCCATATCCTTCACTGTGTTGATCACAATGTAATTCTCATTTGACTCTCATGAATGGACCCTTCTAGCAATGGTATGACTCTAAGGTCCGAAATCCATTACAACTCCACTAATACTCCACTCCCTTGTGTCAGGCTTACTTATATCCCACTTACTTGCCCAATGCCCGCCTGAATCTTGTTACCCTGGATCTGCAGCTCGCACATATCCTTTTGGACACACCTCAACATCTACATATACTATTGCTCAAACAGGTGCAACACCTCAATCATTGTGTCTCTAATATTGTCACCGATCGCATCGAGATTTCCTTCTATCATCACCATTGGGTCGATGTGTCTCTGCTTATCAGACTTATGCTTCTTGTGCTATCCAACAGTCTACTCCTTTCCGCGTCTCTTCAAGGTAAAATGAGTGTGTTTCTCCTCACCAACGCCTCCTTCATTTTTTGACATCTCTTTCTTGTCATTGCATTGCAAAGCTGATTCCTCACCTTCATCTCTATCCTACTATTCTTTCTCTGTCTACTCTTTGGCAGCATGCTCTTTCTCTACCCACTCTTTCTCTATAGCTACCTTAGCAACAACTTCCTTTTTCTTCTGCTCAGTAAGAGCTCTCACGGCCTTCTGAGAAACTTCGTTACACTTCTGTGCAGCAGAGCTCTCTGCACCTTTTATAGTGCCTACATCATCTCCCATGGGTTCACGCCACTCTGCTGGCCAATAACCCATAATCTCGTGTATGTCCATCCCAGATACCAAATACGGAAACTTGTGCCATGTATGTTTTGGGCCTTTGCACGCTCTGATTAACACATTGTGGAAACTAGCCTTGAGCTCCACGTAGGCCTTCAACTGTGTGAATGAGGTTGGGGACAACCTTGGCCTCTAATTGATCACCATATGAAGGTCCATCTCCACTGAAATCCAGAAATTTTTTGACTCCTTAATCCTTGCTATATCCTTTATTCACCACAACGAGGCGAACCATGCTACCTCAGGTAAATATTCTTTTTGCGGGGGGAACTAACTATCCTCCATCAATCTCCAAGCTACTAAAACAATAGATAGGAAAGGGCATGCATAATGGCCCAGTAGTTTGCGAGGAATTCCTTGCATAATTTTTTTTCCCAATTGTATTGTAATCCCTTCATGCATTGGGCTGCTAGTGCCACTAGCTGTGTCGGAACCTCATCTGCACAACACTTCCTCATGATTTTTCCCACAAGAATATGTGTAGTGAGCTGCACCACCTGGTCCTAAATAAAGCAGATAGAGTATTCGTGCAATTTCTTAACAAGCCCATACTTGTTCTTCATCTTATCTACCAATTCTTTTTTCCCCAGTTTTTCCTACAAACTCCTTGGTAGGGTCCGCTCATTTGTAAGGTAGCCTCGTAATCCGGTAAATTAACAAATCAGTAATCGGGATGGGATCCCAAATCCATGGGCACCCATCGTGTACCAGTGCAAGAAGCTAGCGCACACATACCAGGTAGTTGAGCGATGAAAATGTGGTACGCAAAGCATGTTTAACAACCTAGCCTGCTCAACACCTCTGACCCACTTCATGGGTTCTAAGTGTGTAACTTTGGTCTTTACCTTTTGTGGAGGGATATACTTGAGAAGCTGAGATATAAGCTCAACCTCTTCAGCATCCACTTCCTCCACACCTTGGTATTCCTCCTCTTCTAAATTAACCAGTTGCTCCTACTGTTTGTCTTTTCTCTCCTTTTGGTGCACCTCTGGATTCTTCCTCGGTGACATTCTTATGGAACTCGCTTCTTCTGATTCTCCTTAAAGGCTAATTGCTTCTACTTTAAGGCAAATTTCTTCTCTTTTGCAGCAGATTGCTTCTCTTCTATGGAAAATTGTTGTGGCCTTAGCGACCTCGACGTCGTAGGTATAGGGGTTGAAGCTTCCATAGTTGAACTCTCAAGGCTTGGCGCATCAAACACAATAGCTTTGAAAATTATGGCTTTGGCGAGGTTTGTAGTAGTCATTTACTCAATGAATAGCTCTCGGGCTACTGCAGAGTAGTTTGCAAAAGAGGGGCATGTTACAAACTCTTCCCAGAACTGACGTTTCATAAGCTTTAGAGAGCAAACCGCCCAACCAACTTTGAGAATGAAAAGTGTTCTTTTTTGGACCAACATGCATAATTTATAGGAAGTTTTGAATTCAAATCTGACCATTCCCTGCAAATTCTGATAATAAATGCGGCTTTGACACATATCTCTAAAGATACTCATCATAAATAGTGCCTATCACTCCTCTTAACTAATTTTCGGCCATCAAATCATGAATAGTAACCTCAATGGCTACCTTTTGACCCCTCTGCATGGAACCATCCTCCACGGTGTAGCTTCACCTGTCAAACCCCTATCATCCTTCACATATCCCTCCTTCTATTTTGTTCACTTCATTGAACAACATAGTTTATAGTCTCGCAATCCCTTTCAGCTACCTGATTACTAAGACTATCCTCCTTCCATATAGTCATTGCACAGGTTCAAGATCTCCTATGTACAACTTTAGCCTACTTCCATTCACTTTGCCAGGGAATGGTTCCCCATTGAGATTCGCGAGCTAAACTGTGCCACCATATGTGATCTCCTTAATAACATACAACCCCAACTAAGGCATTTGAAAATTTCCTGGAAACTTCGTGAACTTGCTATGATATAACAACACCAGATCATCTACCTTGAATGTGCATAGCTTAAATGCCTATCGTGCCATGCTTTCTCACACTCCTTCTACACTTGCTAATGAAATATTGCAAGAAAGTAGTCTCCCGCTAACTCCATCAACTACTCAAACCATTCCTCCAAGGTCTCGCAATCCGCCATATCAATCAAGGCTGCAATCCGTAAACTTCGCACAATATAATCCATTGGAATTACTTCTTCAATCCCATATACCAACTTGAATGGAGTTTGAGATGTCAACTTCTTGCATTTCATCCTATAAGCCCATAACACAACAGGTATGCGCATGTTCCAGTCAATCCTCTGTGCATTCCAAACATTCGTCAATGCATTCTCCAAGATCTTGTTAAAAGTCTCCACTCTTCTGTTCACCTGTAGGTGATAAAGCATGCTCTTCTGATGATACACATGGAATTCCTCAAGCATCACGTTAATAGTCTCATTCAAGAAATAGGTACCCCTATCACTCATCAATATCTTAGGAAAACCAAACCTAGTCAAGACATATTCAAACAAAAACTTCACGACAGTGGCCACTGTACAATCCTTCATGGTTGCGCTTTCACCCATTTGGTTAAGCATTCCATAGTAGTGATGATATGTCACACTCTTGTCTTCTTTCCTGGGGGCTAGATAGGACCTATGAAATCAATGGTCGATTTATCAAAGACCTACAACAAAACCAGGGGATGTAATGGAATTTCATTTCTTCGTGAAGGTTTCCTCGTTTGCTGGAAAGCATCGCACACCATGCAATACTCCTTAGAATCCTTATGTAACGTAGGCCACCATAACCAAGTGCATAAAATATTTTTCTTGGTTTCTTTCCCAGCATAGTGGCCTCCTGCCACTCCTCCATGGGCTTCAGCTAGTACGCTAACACGTTCAAACTCCGAAACATATCGTCGTAGTATCTCATCCATTCTTGTCTTATACAAATGAAATGCAATCACAGAAAAATCGACAGCCCAGACTACTAATTATTTCTTCTACTGAGTGGAATTACCTTTGGAAGTAGTTCTTGTTGTTAATAATTGAATAATATCAAAAAAAATGATCATCCACAATGCGCACCGTAAAGAGCTACACATCCGGAAATCCTGCCTCCAAATTACTTAGTTCTTCCCTTGTCTCAATCCTTAACAGATGGTCTGGTCTAGCATTCAACCTACCCAGCTTCACAATCACTTCAAATTCATACTCCTGGAACAACAGTAACCATTGACAAATCTTCCTCCCCAACACAGGTTTATTGACCAGGTATTTCAATGCAAAGTGATCTGCGTACATTTTAAAATGTCCACCCAATAAATAATGTCTAAATTTCTGCAGCATGTAGATCATCTCCAGCACTTAACGCTCTGTAGTAGAATAGTTCTTCTCAAATTTGGATAACTAGCTACTCGCAAAATCTATCATATGATCAATATCGCCCTCACCATCCTGTGTTAATACTGCTCCAAGCATAATGCAGGAGGCATCCACATGCACATGAAACTCTTTACTCTAGTCCGCAAATACCAAAATAGGCATTGTCACCATTTTTTCCTTTAATACATCCAAACTCCACTGACATTCTTCATCCCAACAAAACATTGCATCCTTCTTTAATAGTTTCTCCATCGACGTGGTTATGTGGGCATATTCCTTGATAAACTTCCTATAATACCTAGTGTATCGTAATGTTGTGTGCAATTGTTTCACATTCCTTGGAGCTTCCAAATTCAAAATGACCATCAATCCCTATTTACATACAACATTTCCAAGAAAATTTCTAAAAGGGACACAAAATAGACACTTCTTTAGATTTAGCACAATCTGATACCTTCAACAGGCATCGAGCATAAGGCACAAACTCGCAACATGTCGTTTTACTAAGCCAAACACCATCCAGTCATCAAAATAGACTTCCAAGAATTTATGAATAAATTATTTGGTCACGATCACAACCTGAGAAAAGATTGCAAGTGCGTTCTTTAATCCAAATGGCATAATTGTATAGTGAAAGCAACCCCACTCCATCATGAAGGTTTTCTTTCTTCAATCTTCCAGCATGATCTTGATTTGATGATATCCCGATAAACCATCATTAAATGAATATACCTCTTGTCCCCCAACATTCTCCAGTACTTCATCCCTAAACGGTGTAGGAAATGGATCATGTACACATGCATCATTCAACTTCCTGAGATCTACGCATATCCAAAATTCACCTTGCTATTTCTTCTCCTGTACTATTATAGGGCTTACTCAATCAGACTCTTCAACAAGTTCAATAATACTGGCAACCAACATCTTATCAAGTTCTTGATGCACCTTTTCCTTATACTTTGGATTCAACCAAGAAAGTCCCTGCTTAACAGGCTTGACATCTGACTTCAACGTAATCTTCATAACACCCAAATCTCTGACAATCCCTTTCAAATCTGAGAAATTCATAAGAATAAGTCCTAGTACTCGCGCAAAATTTCATCCACCTTACCAACTGTATCATCATCCCAATAGTCTCCTAACTTCGCGAACTTAGGTTCCACTTTAGACCCAATGTTCACTTGCCAAGTTTTCAACGGTTCTGATATATCCCGGTTCGCCACCTTCGGTCCTTCAACTTCGCACTATACTTTTATCTCCGGAATGCTAATATTCCATGGATCATCAACATCATCTTCAGTAGTCACATTTAACATTCCAACGCATGGCACAGCTGTTTACCCTAATCAGGCTGAGCCCATCCAACCAGCTCCTTTGGTGTCCTGAATATCACTGCTTTAATCTCCTGGAGCACTTCGCCAATATAGGAAAACCCATCACCAAAGCTAAAAGTTAGCAAGAATCTTTCTCTTAAAATGTCCCATTTGGCTGTTCCATGGCAAAGATCTGTTTCTAGATACCAGTTCATTGGGATTGTACCTAAGGTATGAAAAAAGCCTGCACCCATTCTGGTTGACGTTCTGTTCCCCAAGCCTTAATCCATCATGCTAAGTGATCACGTAGATCATCCTTCCAACTATATTTTTTAGTCATTCATGTAGTAGCATACCGAAATCTTAACTTCATCATCCTTCTATATTTTTTCCATCCACTAAATGTTTCCTTGTGCATACCCCACCAACAGGCATGTGTAGCACACATCGACAATTCTAGTACCTGGAATCGATGCTCTTCTAGTACCTCCCTTTCAAATTAATCCAAAAATAACTCTACATCATTCAAACCATCATAATTTGGAATATTTCTTACCTCAGTTGAGACACACTGTAGTGATTTCGTCATCATATTACAATGGACCATAGACACTTCACGCAGTTGATTTTGCCAGGCTCAAGTTCCTCATCTGAATCTAAGGCACAGGAACTATCCTTGTCCCACGCAATTCATCCATCAGCCATGGGATTGATCCAATATGTGTATCATGCTATTATCTTGTATATTTAATCCAATTAATCATCACTTTCTACATAGTCACAAAGAGGCTCACTATATCGTGCTCCCTTTGCAGGGTCTAGTGGCACTATAACCCTGAGTGACTTCCTTTAAAATGACATTGTCTGCTTCTTCAAGTTGATTACCCATTCAATATCAATAACCCATTCAATCCCTAGTAGCATAGGGTAGGGATTACTATCATCCACAATTTTGATGACCTCAAAGTCAGCTAACACGATATCCCCCTCAATGTCCACTATTACACCATATAAGTGTCCCATCAGAATAATTTTCTGTTGGTTTTCCATAAACAACTGAATAGGAGACCACTACAGCGTGGGTCGCCCCATCCTTTCCCACGTCTTCTTAGGTAAGAAATTCACATCTGATCCCAAATCTAAAATTACCTCGTCCATTTCATATTCACCTATCTACGCAGTTAGCCTCCTCTCACGCCCCATTCATTCTTTATGCTTAACAATCTTTCTGACTATGCATTCTTAAGCGATAGTCTTTTCCTTATGTGTGCACTTGTTGATTAAGTCTTACAACCCTTCTACTATTTTTTGATCATGCAATAAATTCATACAAGTCTCCAAAAACATAGCTAGCACTGAAGGATCTACTTCTTACATCACGCCAGTCTCGGGTTATTTCTCCTGACTTCTTGAGGTAGAGGGCTCAACAAAGTTTTTTTTAGCCTCCATGAAAGTCTCTTTAGCACGATTGATATCAAAGCCTACCTCCTTCTTGTTAGCCTTCTGCACCGAGCCATCTTCCTCAAGCTTCTTTCCTTTATCTACATCGGTCATTATGCCACTTCTCAACACAATATTTATGTTTTGATCCTCTTCGCTAGGTTCATCCCTCATCATTTGAATGTTTTACCTAGGCTATTGTGGTTGCACTTTATTCTCTTGCATATTTGCCAAAAGGACTAGACACTCCTCTATGACATGGTCAAACTGTCGACAATACTAGCATGATGGATGTGTGGTGCTTGTACAATCTCGCGTGAAGTGCACTGATTCGCCACCGTTATAGCAGATTACCTACCCACACCTTCGACCTAGTCCATCGTCCCTACCTCATCCTCGGCCTGGGAATCCTCCACGCACAGCCCCTGCTCTCTAATCTAGAGGCCAGATTTCTGACTGCATTATGTAGGTATGGGTTATATCCATCATCAACTCATAGCTCATGTAATGGCCTTCATCATGTCCTACAAACTTACAGAAATTATAAAACAACTACTGAGGGGTCTGTACAATTTTTTGCAACAAATGGTGTATATCAATAACATGCTGCTCTGTAATCTGACAGATAGCACACCATAGTGCATCTCCTGTGCTCATCCCAACATTTTAATTTGGTTTTAGGGGAATAGGCCCTCCCCCTATAATATAATTCTTAAATACTGGGAAATGATCCTGATCATGTCCATGACTCTTACAAATTAGACACTAGATCTCAATGTGCACCTTCATCTGAGCTTCCCTTCTGTTTCTGGGAAAACTATTGTCTTTTCAATCGACTAGCCCTCTAGGTTTGGCAGCTACCCTAGAAACAACAATTCAAAGTAATCCAATGATTTCTTCTATGCACAATAGATAAGAGAAAGATGAGAGGACCAATCTAGAACTTCCGCTTAATCCTTTGCTTGATCTTTCTCCCCCTTACCAGAGCTTGCAACTCCTCTTCGTACTTATCCCGCTTGAAGAGTACGTGTAGAAACGCAGTAGCAAAGAACCATCAAAGTATCTTGATCTATTGTATCATAAGCATTACAGAATCAGATGTATAATGAACATACAATGGTATTCACAAATAATAACATTCGCAAGTCCACAATTATATGGAATAAACTTGAAGAACTTTATTAAATAGAAGGGAGAATTACAACCTAGTTGTCTGATGCAGCATAATCCTCCCAACATCAATCCCTTTTCACCTCATGAAATAGCAAGACCACACCAACAATACAATGCTCTTATCTCAAATACAAACTACCAGCACTTCCTTGCAATTCACAATATTCCAGCCTCTGGATCTCTTAGATGAGGGATCGATTTAGAGATGTGTGAAAGGGTGTGAGTCATCTCTAGGGTTTTTATTAGTTTCATTCCACTTGTTACAATTGATTCCACTTGTTACAATTGGTTCCACTTGGAGATTTCTTGGATCTCTTACTCATCCCTGGGTGAATTCAGAGAGGCAAGTGCCATAGGAGAAGTTTCTAGAAGATTCCACGAGTATCCACTTAGCAAACTATCTCGAACATTCTTCCATCCTCGACCATCAAACCCTACGGAAGGCCTAATCAGTATGCATCGCATCTGAGCAGTGTACCACTCAGTATGCATCGCACCTGGCTAGTGTAGTAGTCAGTATGGTTTAGTTTGGGCCATTTCTGGATGGTTTTTCATGTGGAACATTTTGGGAAATGATGTAATTAGATGACCATGTCCTTTTAGGGTATGAAACAACTCTTTTACGGGTTGAAAATCCCTAGTTTATCGACATATAATATTGGGGTTGAAGTTCCCAAATATGTCTATAAATCTTGATGTCGGGTGAAATTCTTTATCATGAGGATCCGAGGTTTCGAACTGGAAGGTGACTTGTATAAGATACAACACAATACATCATCATAATATAATTTTTCATGATTTAGCTCAGGCGGGCCCTCCCATGGTCATATTTATAAATTCATTTCATGTACATAGATCAGATAGTCGTCTGATGATTCTTCAGAGGTAGAGTCATCGTCCTTAGTTATGATGACCGCCTGTGCAGCTTCTTTGTACATTTGATGTCTTTATATCCCTGAATATATCGCAGAACGGATGGACGAAACTAGATCTGGTGTCTTCAAACTCATTCAATATTTGCCTGATGTACAATTCAATCCATCTGAGGAGATGTTTTGAAGTCAAACATGGAAAGACATCGCCTGATTACCAGCCAATAATGTGAGCTGTTAACAAACACGAGAAGAACCATCGATAATGATAATGACCCTCAAGGTACTATAGTACAATTCACATGGTGTGAATATATGATCCAATGTCGAACGCCACGCAAAATCTTTCGGTCGAAGGCCATTGATGTCAACCTATCGTCGGAAGTGAGAAACTTGCCATTGAGGCATGCAAGCTCCAAAGTACTGATAGGGGTGTTCCTAAGTCAACTTCTTGGATAATGAGCTAATGTCAACAAGAAGTGACCCATCATAGGATGGTCTTAATGTATCCCACATCTATGACACGAAATGAATCAAATGATTTCTGGCGGTGAAAATGATTTGACGACACAAGGTTCAAGAATGGTGGTCATGAAAAATGAAGGTTGAAGGTATTGCAGTGGATGAGGCATTAACTAGGTTTATGGTTTCTCAACTGAATGACTTCTCTTGAACATGTCGGCGACACTCAGATGAATTGGTAGTTTTAACCCCAAAAGATGGATGGTGTGAAAGACCAATGGTGAGATGACCGGTAAAGGGAATAACCCAACCCGACTCAATAATGGTGATGGAGTGAAAGTGTCATGTACAAGAGCAACCTGCTACCATAAACTTTCAAGTTTTCTTCCCTGTTTCCCCAATAATTTTTGACCAGTACCTCTTTATTTTTGTCAAGCTTGAGGAAGATAACATATGCTTTTTCTATAATTTTCCATTCGGGCAAACCTGTCGCTATGTTTTAACGAGTTTAGCGACAATGAAACTCGTTCTTATCTAGGTGGACAAGTTTGTCACTATTGTTTTAATGAGTTTAACGACAAGGATAACTAAGCCCTTTTCATGTTCAGAGAGTTTGAAAAGGGACAAAAAGGAAACTCCAGCAGTTCTAAGTCTGAGAAAGGATAAAATAATACAAAAGGGATGACCTTTCCGATCACTTTAACGAGCTGAAAAAGACAAGCGCTCGAAATTTTTCAAGAGATAATCCCTCGTGTCCGAAGAAGATTAAATGTATAGGAGGGATGGCACTTCCAATCACTTTCACAAGCTGGAAAGGCCAATTTCTCGACAATCTTTTCATATTTAATGAGTCTGAAAAGAGTTTAAAGGAGACTCGTTATTTTAGGAACGAGTGGTGTCTAGGGTAGCAACTGGTTCTGGGTAAGCTTGGAACTTCTCAAAACATGGTCATTTCTGGGAAGAGGTTGGCTAATAGGACCACTCATCGCAGTTGTTCCTCAAAAAGGGTAAACAACCAATTGGAAGCGTATGATCGGTCAAAAGAATGGAGGTGATGGGAGGTACACAACCAAGGCTCAAAAGGTTGATATAAAGGCAATCACAAAGGTTATTTACTCAAGGTGGGTTCATTTTTTAACGAGCTTGAACCATGGGGGAACTATGCTCAATAGTGGGTTTATTATGAGCTTAAACCATGGGGGAACTGTGCTTGGTTTTTGGTTTCATGTTTTTTTACGTAAGCTAGAAACGACAAAACTAAAAAGTTAGAAATGACAAAAACTAAAAATTGAAGATGAATTTGAAAATGATTTGCATGTCCCTAGCATGATGAAAAGGAGAGTCTCCAGTAGCCATATTGAAATTATTCTGGTTAGGTAGAATGGTTTCTTCCGCAGAATAGACAAAACACTTCCTTGGCTTCGTCTACAGAATAGACAAAGGTGAATGGTGTGTCAAACCAATCACATAACCTACAGGGAAACTTATCTTTTCAATTGGTTTTGTACGTAGAATAGACAAGGGTGCATTACCCCTAAGCTTCGTTACATTCACTAGACTACTCATGGAAAATAGGTGGATGGAACGAAGGTTCTTTTACGAGATCAAGTGAAAGACTCGACTGGGATTTTACGAGATCTAATCATAGAATCGACTTGGAACTTTTCTCCAGGGATCCTTGTTTCATTTTTGTTAAAATTGGAAACTAGGGAGAAACTTCATGTAGGTCATCTTATTCATGGCTGATAATATGTTCATTAGATTCCTCTCATTGAGAGGTGTAGTATTGATATAAATATCATCTGATTCTGATAAGTATTCATGGAGATATGAATTTATTTTGATTATGGAATTATTATGAAGCCGACCTACAACTCATGTAGGCTCAGAAGCCCAATAGTCGCATCTATTCAAACAGAGATGTTGTGTATAAATACAGGAGGAATTTTCCTCATTTGGACTCACTCATCTCATCACATCTCTCTCTCTCTCTCTACTGCGCAGAAAAGAGTCTCTTCTTTACTGCATAGAAAAGGGTCTCTCTCTCACACATGTGAAGCCGAAAGCCACTGAAACTAAAGCTGCAACTGCAGAAGTAAAGTTTGACCTGTGTGGACTGGAAGATATCCTCATCTGAACTACACTATAGGTTCATTTGAACCTCCTCCGAAATCTGCAACTTTTGGTGATGGAATCAAGTCAATCTGACAAATGGTTTACAAGATATCGACTACCCTAGTTTGAAGGAAGTTGTTGAAACTGAAGCTGCAACTGCAGAAGTAAAGTTTGACCTATGTGGACTAGAATATCTCCTCATCTGAACTGTGATGTAGGTTCATCTGAACCTCCTTTGAAAGCCACAAATTTTGGTAGTGGAATCAAATCAATCCGACAGACGGTTTGTGAGATATCGTCTGGCCTAGTTTGACGATGAAGCTGCTAATGTTGATGCTGCTGATCTAGGGTTTGCTAATGCTGATATAAATTAGATTTATTGTACTATTTCTCTCTACTAAATTATTGAAGATAAAAGAATATTTGATCAAAGGGTTTCCCCACACATTGTGGGGTTTGTCCCTGGCTAGCCGCCACACTTGTGTCTCTTGTCTTGGCTTGTTTTATGTTGATCATTTAATGTTCTATTTGCACTTTACTTTATGTACATGTGATTGCTAATCTGTGGAATATAATAAGAAAAAGAAGTAAACTGTTATAAGCATAGAACATACCATAACTTAACATGGTATCAGAGCTGAGTTGAAGATAAAGCCCGAGCAAGAGCAAGAGCAAGAGCAATCACCGAAGAGAAGATTGGTAAGGCTATCATAAAATAACTATGGGGTCCTCATCACTCTTTCCTACTGAGGACAAGCTCCATGAGAAAGCTGACTATCATGGATGGAATATGTCTATCAATCTAACCCTAGAAAATGAAGGAGTGTTGGTCCATGTAAGAGGCAATATTGTTGAGCCTCTATCAAATGCATCTACTGTTGCCTGGAACAAGTCGAAAAACGGAGAAGTCAAAACAAAGAATATCATTTGGGACTCTATCGACAAGCACTTGGTGACCTATATCTCTGAACTGGACACCTCCAAGGAAATCTATGATAGACTGGTGAGTTTATTTAAATTTAATGATGAAAATCAAGTTTTGTTTCTTAGAAATAAGCTGAGGGAAATCAAGAAGGGTAAAGATGAGAGTATGCAAGCATACTTCTTAAGAATCATTGAGATCAAGAACGATCTCCTATCTATTGGGGAGACTATTACTAACAGAGAAATGGCACTCACGACTCTTTGGGGATTACCATCCGAATGGTACGTGTTTAGGACTACTCTTCTGAACAATAATTTAATTCCTGGTTTTGAGGAATTAATGGCTAGATACATTCAAGAAGAAACAAGGGTAGAAGAGCAAGTAATTCCCTTGCCTAAAGGTCCTCCTGCTTCTTTTTCTTCTCATGCTAAGAAAATAAATAATTCTGGGTCTAAAACGAAAAGAAAGGCTGGACCTAAGGGTGGAAGAAAAGGACGATGTTACATTTGCAATAAAGCAAGTCACTATGTAAGGGGATGCCCTGATAGAAAGGACTCTCACCATGACGATGATCAAAATCCCTCTCATGGTAATCGAAGGAATGGAAAATTCAAGAGCAAAGGTAAAAGGAATGCTGGAAATCAAGGAAGAGGGAAACCATTCAAGAAGGCTAGAAATTCCAGGTATGAATCTAACATTGTTGACAATAAGTAGGCTAAATATTATCTACCAGCTACTCTATCTACCTCTGCTCCTTCGGACTCAATGGGAATTTGGCTCATCGATAGTGGTGCCTCAAGACACTTCATTGGTTACAAAGAAGTACTCCATAATTTGGTAGAGAAAGAAACTAACCTGGAAATTGTCCTTGGAGATGACATGAAATACCCCGTGAAAGGTGTAGGCAATGTTTCTCTCAAATTGAGTCAAGGTAATACGATCCATTTACAAGATGTATTATATGTACCTGATCTCAAAAATAACCCGGTGTCCATCTCAGCAATGGAAGACAAAGGCTTCAAGGTAACCTTCAGTGACGACAAGGTATGTATATGGAAAAATATTAAAGATGCTTTCACTCTTGGGTTTCGAGTTGATTCTTTATATCAGGTCGGTGGACGTCCGTTAGGAGTCATGTCTTGTGACACAACTCTTTAGTCCGAACTTTGGCATCGGAGGTTTGCCTACCTTAATTAAAAAGCTCTACCCAATGTAAGATAGATGGTAACAGGGATGCCCAAATTCCAAGTAGAGAAAGAAGGTGTATGTCCAGTATGTGCCAAAGGAAAGCTCAAAAGGGGACCATTCCCCTCAAGATAGAGCAAGACCTCCAATATATTACAGTTGGTTCACTCAAACATATCTGAGGTTGGCATTAAGAGGGAGACTATTGCACCACATACTCTTGAGCAGAATGGTGTGGCAGAAAGGAAGAATTGTACGATTGTGGAAGCTGTCTCTATGGGTAGATGATGTAACAATGCCTGATTTGGAGGAACCCATGGATCCTATTTATCCACCTGAGCCTTCCTCTTCCAGGAAGAGGCCTTCATGGCTTAGGTGAATACTTGATGATTCTGAAGGACATGTTGCACCCCAGGGAACCTCCATCAAAGTAAGAAACCTAACGGGTATCATGGATACCTGGCCATCATGAGCACAATCATACAAAATGAGCCTTCATCATTCTGAGATGTCGTTAAGCATAAAGTATGGAAGGATGCTATGACCATAGAATATGAATCTATTACTTCCCAGACCCCAGAACAAGACAATTGTCACTTCTAAATGGCTTTACTAGATAAAGCATGTAGCAGATTGAAGTACGGAAAAGTATAAGGCTCATTTTGTTGCTCGTGGTTTCTCCCAGAAGGAAGGTATAGACTATGATATTTGCACCTGTTTCCAGATATACGACCATCCACTTGATAATAGCCCTTGTGGCTTCACAAGGATGGAACCTACATCAGATGGATGTTAAGATCGCGTTCTTGCACAGTTCGATCAAAGAAGAGGTCTATGTGGAGCAACCCAAAGGATTTGAGATTTATGATTGAAAATCTCTTGTATACAGGTTGAAGAAGGCTCTCTATGGGCTGAAGCAAGCACCCCGAGCATGGTATGAGAGGATTGATAGCTACTTGATAAAGTTGGGATTCACTAGGAGTGAAGCCAATCCTAATATTTACTTTAAGGTTGAAGATGAAAAACCTCTCACGTTGGTGCTATACATGGATGACATCTTTCTAATAGGTGCATACCCTCTCATTCACAAATGTAAGAGGGAGTTGGCTTTTGAATTTGAAATGAAGAACCAAGGACTTGAAGTGTGGCAGAAGCCAAGGGAAATTTTCTTATCTCAAGGAAAATATGTGGTGAATATTTTGAAAAGATTTGGTATGATGGACTGCAAGCCTGTGACTACCTCAAGGATCTTAACTTTCGAAAGTTACATGGTAGTGATGTCGGACCAGATTTGGGAAATGCCTCTGAGTTTCAAAAATTCATTCGCATTGATGTTCTTGGTGAACTTCTATCCGAACATATGTTTTGTAGTTAGTATTGTGAGCTAATATTTGGTTGAACCTCACTAGATTGGTGCCAAGAATATTCTAAGATGTCTTCAGGACACAATCTCTCATGGATTGAGATACACTGCCGGAAATATGAAACTGCATGATTATTCAAATGCTAATTAGGTAGGTAGTTTGGAGGATCACTGGAGCACTTGTAGTGTTGTTTCTATTTGGATTCTGCTTCGATATAATGGATGAGCAGGAAGCAGAAGTCAGTTTCCATAAGCATCGCCGAGACTAGATACATATCTACGAGTATGATCTCGTATGAAGCTTCCTGGTTGGGAAAGCTCTTCAATGAGCTGTTTGAACACATACCACTGTGATTCTCTCTAACAACCAGAGGTGGGATTCGATTACTGAGGAATCCCGTATTCGTCGATTGCTCCAGCAAATAGCCATCATTTGGGATATGGTAAGTCGATGAGCAAGGAGGCTCCATCACATTAAGATGATGTACAGGTCGATACACCTTGTCAAAGCCCTGAGGAATGATCTAATATGTGATTTTCACAAATGACTTGGAGTCATCAAGAAACCCTTGTACAAAGGTCCTGCATGTTGCATACATTGAGCTCTAGGAGCTTTGAGGGCTTGCGGCTCTTACTGGAGCAACATACAACCACAGTGTGACTCACCCTCTCCTGGTGGTGCGCGCTGGAACAGGATGATTCGCTCTCTTATGGAACAAGATGATTCACTCTCTTGTGGAACAAGTTGATTCACTCTCTTGTGGAACAGGATGATTGGATCTCCTGTGTAGCAGGATTGATGTTTTCTCATGTGAGGCCTGGATTGATGTGTTCTCCATGGCGATTGTAGCAGGATTGATGTGTTCTCTTGTGAGGCCTAGATTGATGTGTTCTCCATGGTGATTGTAGTAGGATTGATGTGTTCTCCTGTGAGGCCTGGACTGATGTGTTCTCCACGGTGATTGTAGGAGGATTGATGTGTTCTCATGTGAGGCCTGGCTTGATGTGTTCTCCATGGCGGCCTAGATTGATGTGTTCTCCATGGTGATTGTAGTAGGATTGATGTGTTCTCCTGTGAGGCCTGGACTGATGTGTTCTCCACGATGATTGTAGGAGGATTGATGTGTTCTCCTGTGAGGCCTAGCTTTATGTTTTCTCCTTGGCGGCCTCGATTGATGTGTTCTCCATGGTGATTGTAGTAGGATTGATGTGTTCTCCTGTGAGGATAGGATTTATTAGTTCTCCTGTCGAGGCATCCTACCCATCCAGTCTGGGACTCATGGGAAGTACCTCTCATATGATCAATGAGCAGGGAAATGAAGCTACATACCATATTAATACTGATGGATGCATTGTTATATCTACCATACTCCCTATGCTAGCATGACCTCCATTGATCTAGGATCAATGATACTAGTCTGGGACCAGTGGTAAGAGTTGTACCATACTATGACACTAACTTCAGGTCGGTTAAGACTGGTCTAGGACTAGTGGTACATACTCTGAGACTGACTTCGTGTTAGTGCAGTACTAGTCTGGAACCAGTGAGATTGGTACATATTATGACGCTTACTTGACTTCAGGTCAGTTGAGACTAGTCTAGGACCAGTGGTACACTCTCTCAGACTACAATACTAGTCTGGGACTAGTGATAGGAGTGGTACTTACTATGAAGCTGACTTCGGGTTGGTTGAGACTTGTCTGGGACCAGTGGTACGCACTCTGAAACTGACTTTGAGTCAGTGGAGGATGATACTTGTTTGGGACCAGTGGAGTTGTACTCACTATGATGCTAACTTTAGGTTGGTTGAGACTGGACTAGGACCAGTGGTACATACTTTGAGACTAACTTTGATTCAGTATGATACATCCTCGAACATTTCTTCTTCTCCATAATTCGAACAAAAGCAGAGTAGAACAGAAAAATGCAAGAGGAGAGTAGAACAGAGAAGAACAATAGAAATCAGTACAGGGTAGAACAAGACAAAGCAAAATAGGCAGAATAGAGTACAGTGGGGCAAGGGTCAGGCTGTACAGGGCAGTGCATTTGATGGACGAATAGTAACGACCGATAGACAGATTGCAGATGAAGTTCTCCCTAGTTGAGGGGTAGTGTTAAAATTGGAAACTAGGGAAAAACTTCATGTGGTTCATATTATTCATGGCTGATAATATGTTCATTAGATTCCTCTTGTCGAGAGGTGTAGGATTTATATGAAGGTCATCCGATTCCGATAAGTATTCATGGAGATATGAATTTATTTTGATTATGGAATTATTATCAAGCCGACCTACAACTCATGTAGGCTCAGAAGCCCAACAATGGCATCTATTCAAACACCAATGTTGTGTATAAATACAGGAGGACTTTTCCTCATTTGGACTCACTCATCTCATGACATCTCTCTCTCTCTCTCTCTACTGCGCAGAAAAGTGTCTCTTCTCTGCTGCACAGAAAAGGGTCTCTCTCTCACACATGTGAAGGCGGAAGCTACTCAAACTGAAGTTGCAACTGCAGAAGTAAATTTTGACCTACATGGACTAGAAGATATCCTCATATGAACTATGTTGTAGGTTCATATGAACCTCCTCTGAAAGCCGCAACTTTTGGTGGTGGAATCAATTCAATCCGATGGACGGTTTGCAAGATATCAATTGCCCTAGTTTGAAGGAAGTTGTTGAAACTGAAGTTGCAACTTGATCCAGGTGGATATTGGTGGCCACCTGCCAAGTCCACCCGGACCCCCACCATTGTCTTTCTCAGCATTTTCAGTTTCCTTAATTATAGCGCAACTTACTATTTTTAGCAGTTTTTCGGGTCCTGAACTTCCGGAGCCGTTTTGAGGCCCTAAACGACGTTTTTTGGGAAATCCGAGGGCAACATGGGTCCATGGAATGATGTTGCCCGTTCCAACAATGATAGTGCTCGAATAGATCTTTCTAATGAGCTATTGTACGCGTCAAACGGAGATCATATGCTAAAGTTACGACCCCGGGAAGTTGATGTACCAACTTACCCCCAAACGGGGCCCACAGTTTGGCGTTTCATCTCCTAGGGTTAGGTTTTGGAATGTTAAGGGTTTTTCATTGTTTCTCAACAATAAAATAGGCCTTTGAGCCTCATTGTAAGTCAGTTCAGAGGCATGTAGCCCACACATCTCTTCTCAGAGATAGCTACCATCGCCCTAGCTAGTTTCTTTCCATGTCTGATTGTAAGCATATTTCAGTATTTTCCA
>APFE030016896.1:101281-119556 GCA_000404065.3 Pinus taeda
CATTTCTGGTTGTAAGCATATTTCAGTATTTTCCATTAATGAAATGAGGTATTATTTCCGCTGCATCTTTGTGTATATAGTTATCTCTGTATTTTATTGCGTTCCTGTTTAAATCCGGATCACAACTGCAGAAGTAAAGTTTGACCTGCGTAGACTTGAAGATCTCCTAATCTCACCTATGCTATAGGTTCATCTGAACCTCCTCTGAAAGCCGTAACTTTTGGTGGTGGAATCAAGTCAATCCAACCGAGGGCTTGTGACATATCGTCTACCCTATTTTGACGATGAAGTCGCTAATGCTGATGCTACTGATCTAGGGTTTGCTACTGATGATATAAATCAGATTTATTGTACTATTTCTCTTTGCTAAATTATTGAAGATAAAAGAAGATTTGATCAAAGGGTTTCCCCACACATTATGGGGTTTGTCCCTAGCTAGTTGCCACATCTTGTGTCTCTTGTCTTGGATTGTTTTCTATCGATCATTCAATGTTCTATCTGCACTTTACTTTATGTACATGTGATTGCTAATCTGTGGAATATAATAAGAAAAAGAAGTGAACTATTATAAGCATAGAACATACCATAACTTAACAATTTTTTAATGAGCTTGACACAAGACAAGGAAATCTGCTCAGATTCCTTGTTTCATTTTTTAACAAGGTTGACACAATACAATGAACTATCCTCCACTTTCGATCACAACCCACAAGAGCTCATGAAGGAGAGATCTAGTTCCAATGCCCCCAGTACATCATATACAACATCACTGAATTGATCGTCAATCCATCTACGTATGGAACAGGTTACCACATAATTAATCTGTGGTGGGGATGATACCATTGGTACAAAAGGACCATTTAGGGAAGACGATTGACTAGGAGCCATATTTGGACTAGGAAATGAAAGCTGATCAATGGTGACAATCCTACCTTCATGCGGGAAACAAATCCTGGGACTACCATCACGTTTAGATAAATGGTTTTTCCTCCCAAAGTGATAGGTAACTGAGGAAGGATCCCTAATGGTCGACTGGTTCCTTTGCTAAAGCCCAACAGATTCTGTGTAACAGGCACAAGCGGTGGCGAACCGAGCGCTTGCCAAGCAGTTGAGGAAAGGATGTTCACTGATGCACCTTCATCTATAATAGTGCCAGATACAATCATATTACAAACTTGTACTATGATCTGGAAAGGTACATAAGAAGGAAGGCAGGATCCTGCTAATCAATTCCAATCAAAGGAAGTGACTAGACTACTTGAAGGGAGTACCATAGAAATGGGAGAATTAACCCCTTGAGTTACGAGAACTGGAGGATTTTCCTCCGGCCTTGATGAAACAGGTGGACTACCCCCAAGCCAATTTGAATCTAAGGTAACAAAAAGAACTTGAGTGGTATCATTTTCACTCTCTTCGGGGAAGGTACGATTAGCTGAAGGTGAAATCGGGTCAACTATTACCTTGACCTGTTGATTTGGGTCAGGTATAGATTCATTGGATTCAATTTCAGAGAGAGTGGTTTTGACCAATGGTTGATTTAAGTCAGTCGGTTCATCACCTAGTGAAGCATTCAAGGAGAGTTTCCTGTAACCAGATGGAAGTCACTGCGGTGAAGAAGGATGGTTATCCAGCACTCTTCTGGCTTCATCCAAATAGGGACAAAGGTGAAAGGAGTGATTACCTTCACATAACCTACATGGAACCTTGACATTTCCCTTCTGTTCATGAACTTTACTATCACTAGTTGATGGTGTGTTACCAACATGATCTCTAGAGGTTGATGACATGGGATGGTGTGAATGGGAAGACCATTCTTTCAATATCCAAGGAAAGCACAGACAATCTCGATGAAAATGGTCTCCTCTACAAATTATGCATAGAAATCTAGGTTTAGGAGATTTAATGTGCAGATTTTCACTAGATGATTCATGGTTGCCCCCTTGCTGAATTGACTTCTTCTTCTTCTTCTCCTTCCCTTTCTTCTTCTTCTCAGTCACCTGGTTACTAGCATCACTACTTTCACCAAGCGAAGAGGAAGAAGGGGATGGAGAAACAAACGAAGAAGAAGGCCAAGGGTCAACATCAGTATCAATTGGATGCTAATTCAATTGGGGAGGAATCATGGTATTTTGAACCACAGAGGTTGAGAATAGCCATGCTGCTAGACCAATTATAATTCCTAGGAGGGATAATGTGGCCATATATGGAGCAAAAATATTTCCCCAAGAGGAAAAAGGACTATGATTCCCGTCAAAAGGGATTCCTTGATTGGTGGATCCCGGATTTGTCTCCATATATCTCAACCTAATATTGACTAAGGAACATGGATGTTATTCTGATTTCAATTAATTGTAATGATGCTTTGACACAACTTTTCTTTTTCAACTTTTAAGAGTCGAGAAAAAGCTAAATATGACTCTAGTCCACTTCGATTTTTAATGAGCCTGAAGTGACAAGTGCTTAGATGGAACTTTTCTTTTAAAGAGTCGAAAAGGAACGAAAGTGACTACTCTGGAAAATCTAGACAGAGGGATTACCAAACCAATCGCAAAACTGAAATATAAACCTTGGTGGTAAATTAAAGAGAAATTACGAAGGACTTACGTATGGCAGTCAATCTTCCCGAATGCTATGTTCAGTGCATTGCAATCGATAGGGTGGCAGACACAGCTTCATATGGATAAAGGATATAAGCCTATTGTGGTCTCCCAATATATACTCGACGGTATAAGGAGCACAAGTACATGCTAGCACTTGTCGTATCAAGGAGGAGGAATCACCCAACCTTCGATGAAAATGATAGTTACTAGTTTTTATGATGCCGGAACACATCTCTAGCCTAGACTTCTAGATGTGTTGCGTTAGGTTCGAAATCATTGTTAGGTTCATTGAGATTTATTTTAGAGTTGATTTTGTTTAAATTTTTTCCTTTCAATGGTTCACCGTGTGATGTTGATATGAAATTCCTAAACATGCAATCTACAATGATAAACAGTCGTTGTTTATTTTGATCAATGAAAATCCTAGCTACTAGGGAAAGAAGATTACAATTTGTTTCAAACAAAGAGAAAAAAGCACACACTAATGCACTTTCCTAAATAATTATTTGCACACAAACTAAATTCAAATGTAAATGCATGTATTTGTCTTTCATTCCCCTTAATGTGAAAAATGCCAAAAAGAAAAACTAAGTGTAGCAAAGATCTAAAATATTTTACTCAAAGCGACATTTTCGACAATTTCTTTTTCAAAATAGAAAGGAAGACTAAAAGACACTTTTCAATTTCAAATAGAAAATGCTTTCGAAACTTCGAATATCAACTAATAAAATCAAATACATGACAAAAAGTTCAATCGACTATCCGAGGAAGGAAGAATCGATCACACTTCTCTTTTTGACACAAAACGATAGTTACGACAGTTTTTGTACCAAAATGATAGATCGATTTAAGCAACTTATTGAAAAAGGATTGTAAATTATGGACAAATACAAAAAAAAAATTACTAATCCTAATCAATGGAGTTTGATCTATGTGATGCAAGCAGGCTTCAGTAAGGAAGTATTGTTCAAGAGCAACAAAACAATTAAACAAGACTGAAAACAAGGACAAAAACCCCAAATTTCTAGAATCGAAATAGGTTCAGTCAATCATCGCACCTAGGCTTCATAGAAATAGGGATGCATCACACTTTACAAACTCACAAGGCGTGATGCATACTGGTTGACAGTGACAAACAGTGCGATGGGCTAGGGAGCGCAACTGAAATGGTTTTGGCACAAATTTGCAGTTGTTTTCAGTGAGTTAAGCTGAGCTATGATGGACAGTAAAGAAGAAAGTGCAGAGGCAAGTCTTGAGAGGTTACTGGGCTACCAAAAGTGGATCTAAAATTCTTGTAAGTCAAATGTTTAATTCATAAACTAAACCAAAGATTGACTGAAGTAGCATTCATCTACTATGCAATTGCAAAGCAAGAGAAGTTAGAAGGCTACCTGGCTGACTTCAGGCTCCGTCTATAGTTTATAAAATAAACAAAAACAACAAACAAACATCTATTTGATCCCCAGTGGAGTCACCATTTTGTTTCTGGTAAAACTAGTGTCTTTTCAATCGACTAGCCCTATAGGTTTGGCAGCTACCCTAGAAACAACAATTCAAAGTAATTCAATGATTTCTTCTATGCACAATAGATAAGATAAAGATGAGAGGCCAACCTGGAACTTCCGCTTAATCCTTTGCTTGATCTTTCTCCCCCTTGACAGGGCTTGCAACTCCTCTCCATACTTATCTCGCTTGAAGAGTACTTGCAGAAACATAGTAGCAAGGAACCATCAAACCATATCAATCTATTGTATCATAAGCATTACAGAATCAGATGTATAATGAACATACAATGGAATTCACAAATAATAACATTCACAAGTGCACAATTATATGGAAGAAAACTTGAAGAACTTTATTAAATAAAAGGGAGAATTACAACCCAGTTGTCTGATCCAGAGTCATCCTCCCAGCATCAATCCCTCTTTACCTCATGAAATAGCAAGACCACACAAACAATACAATGCTCTTATCTCAAATACAAACTATCAGCACTTCCTTGCAATTCACAATATTCCAGCCTCTGGATCTCTTAGATGAGGGATCCATTTATAGATGTGTGCAAGGGTGTGAGTCATCTTTGGGGTTTTGATTAGTGTCATTCCACTTGTTACAATTGATTCCACTTGTTACAATTGATTCCACTTGCTACAATTGATTCCACTTGTTACAATTGGTTCCACTTCGAGATTCCTTGGATCTCTTACTCATCCTTGGGCGAATTTAGAGAGGCAAGTGTCATAAGAGAAGTTTCTAGAAGATTCCATTAGTATCCACTTAGCAAGCTGTCTCGGAAATTTGTCCATCCTCGACCATCGCACCCTACAGAAGGCCTAATCAGTATGCATCACATCTGAGCAGTGTACCACTCAGTATGCATCGCACCTGGCTAGTGTAGTAGTTAGTATGGTTAAGTTTGGGCCATTTCTGGATGGTTTTTCAGGTGGAACTTTTTGGGAAATGATGTAATTAGATGACCATGTCCTTTTAGGGTCTGAAACAACTCTTTTAGGGGTTGAAAAGCCCTAGTTTATCGACATATAAGATTGGGGTTGAAGTGCCCAAATATGTCTATAACACCTTCCCTTCTTCAAGCTATGTAGCTCCAAGTGTAGACTTTCCAGCTATGAATGAATATATTGCACCCCAAGGTTCGTGTAGTGAATTAGCAATGCATCGAGCATCATCAAAATCCTCAAAGCATCTGCTTGCATTTCTATTTTCTTCTGTGATAGAGGTATTCTTAAATGTGGCAAGAGAAATGCTATAAACCATTCACGATGCTGGGTATCTGAGATTTACTTATTAGCCTGCCTGATCTGGCACTTCAACCTTTGATCAAAGTCCCACAGTGTCTCATCAACCTTCTGTCGGATCTCCTTCAATTTAATTACTGACTGTGCCTTTGACTTAGGCCTACTAAACTCCTTGTTTAAAGCTAGCTGGGTATCTGCCAATGACGTGGTGGGGTTATCAATACAATACTTGATATACCATGTTAATGAGCAGTCCTATAACGCTATAGCCAACCAAGCCTTCTTAATATTATCATTCATAATCTTTTGTGTTGTTTAAACAGAATCCGCGACAAACCAAAATTATTCTGGATCTTCAATCCCTACTACCTTAAAAATTGGCATCTTCATTGCGTTCACCATGTTGAATGGTGGAGGTGGAGGTGTAGGTGAAGGTGTATGAGGTGGAGGTGGAGTTGGAGATCTAGGTGAAGGTGTATGAGGAGGAGGTGGAGATGGAGGTGGAGTGGATGGATGAGGGATCCTCAGAATACCCTACATTATCAAATGAACTACACTTTGTAGCGTAGTCAGCATCATCCCTTCGTCATCATTTGAAGGGGGTTCATTGGGTGCACTATATTTTGGGCTAGATCCTCCATTTCTTCCAAATAATCTCCCACTTCGTGGAGCCCCAAACATCAAGGTAACTGGATAACCCTCTTTTCACATAACATCATTTTAATCCAAGTCTTCAGAGAGTTCAAATACTTACCTCGTTTTCCTTTAAAATTTCTTCAATCTGCTTCGCTATAGTTGACTTTCCTGTCTTTCGCAAAATAAGTCACAAAGGTTCCCAATGTGTGATCAATCCAGTGATCCACGGCCCATGTGATATTTATTCCTGATTCCTCTAGACGTCGCACCAATTCAGGAATTTGCACTATAGGGGCCTTGGAGCCTCCACCTCCCTTGACTATCAACCAATTTAGACAACCACTGGTATAGTTCTTTAGGGAAGAAATAGAAGAACATGTTGGTCTTGTCTACATACAAATATATCTACAAACACTGATCCTTAGATAAATTAGGGCTCCTGTTCTCTTGAGCCGCAAATGCATGTGATTTCTGATCAATCCACTTATCAAGATCTTTCTTCATCGGAAACCCTTTATCACACATCTCTTAGACAGATCTCAGTCCCGCTAAGTAAGCATTTTTTGGCTTAAGGTGGCCTAACCCAGGTTCAGATTTGTTCGTGCCAACCAACAAAACCCTCAACTGCTAGCCCTTTCAGCAACATCCTATGTATCACAGACTGCAGTCTTGCCCGAAGCAGTATTGGGGATGATAGAACCAAGTTTCTACATTCAGGGACATGTGATAAGCGGTTTTGAAGCTCATATCTACCTTCATGTAGATCGGTATCTTCCTAGGGCTCACTATTGTAACTAGGGTAAAATGGCTTTTATACCTTTGCAAAGGTATATGATTAGTCTTTGTGGACCTTAAATAGACAAGTTATACACTTTCGCGCATCAATAAAGAAACCTAGATCCGCCTTCACGTAGATCTATCCAATTCACATGAAAACATAATAGAAATAATACTTAACTTCGTGACTGCAGATAAATACTCAAAACATGTATAAATAAGATATATTCAATGGTTTCGTGCAACATTTGTTCATTATTCCATAGAAAACACATTATAAGCGTCAAATCATAACATAAATGGAATCAACAGAAATGCTTAGATTGCACAGTAATTCTTCAAAATCAGTGTTTATTGATCTTCAATGTTCATATTACAGACTCTTTCACCCTATGCACTCAGCTACAGGCGTTCGTGCACTCACCTGCGGACTTATCAAAGGTCTCTTGCACACTCAGCTATAGGAGCCTTCCCTTTCGCCTCTATGTACAGAAAGCAGAGCCTTCATGCCTTAACACTTTCCCAAGGCAACAAAAACATTCAACATACCCAATTGTTACTCAAACATTATATCTAAGACTCGCTATGACTCGACTATTTATAGCTTCCTTCCATACAATACCATGGTTCGTGGACCATGGGGGAATCTTAAAACTGACGAAAAATAAGGGGCTAAGACCCCTTTGAATCCTATCTAGTTGTGTTATCCTTATCCACATATCGCGGAGAATTTATATTCTTTTACAAACACTTATACAAAATTTGGTTTAAATTAACCCCAAAGCTAACCCTAGGGAACGTAACCCAACCTACCCCAAACACAACCATTTGTTGGCTGAAGGGGGCCTAACCCAGGTTCAGAGTTGTTCACGATAACCAACAAAACCCTCAATCTTGGCCCTTTCTGCAACAACCTATGTAGCGTAGTCTACAGTCTCACCCGAAGCGGTATTGGGCGATGCTAGAGCCACGTTTTTGCATGTAGGGACATGTCATAACTGGTTTTGTAGCTCAGATCTGCCTTCGTGCACATCGGTATCTTCCCAGGGATCGCTACTGTAACTATGGTAAAATGGATTTTAGACCTTCGCAAAGGTCTACGATCAGTATTTGTGAACTTTAAAAAGACATGTTATCTACTTTCGCACATCAATAAAGAACCCTAGATCTGCCTTCATGAAGATCTATCTAATTGACATGAAAACATAACAGAAATAATCCTTAACTTCACGACTGTAGATAAATACTCAAAACATGTATAAATAAGATAGATTCAGTGGTTTCGTGCAGCATTTATTCATTATTCCATACAAAACACATTATAAGAGACAAATCATAACATAAATGGAATCAACATAAATGCTCAGATTGCACAATAATTCTTCAAAGTCGGTCTTTATTAATCTTCAATGTTTAGATTACAAACTCCTTCACCCTGCGCACTCAGCTGCAAGGGTCGAGGAACTCAGCTGCGGACTTACCCAAGGCCTCCTTCACACTCAGCTGCAGGAGCCTTTAGTTTCTCACCTAAGTGTAGGAAGCATAGTCTTCTTGCCTTAACACTATCCCAAGACAACAAAAACCATTCAACATACCCAATTCTTACTCAAAGTTATCTCTAAGACTCAATATGAATCAACTTTCTATAGCTTCCTTCCATACAATACCATGGGTGGACCATGGGAGAATCTTAAAACCGATGAAAAACAAGGGGTTAAGACCCCTTTGATTCATATCTAGCTGTGTGCTCTGCATCCACATATCGTGGAGACTTTACATTCTTTTACAAACACTTATACGAAATTGCTAACCCTAGGGACCCTAACCCAACACCCCATTCATTGATTGGATTTTTTATGAATGCATTGATACTGAAATATTTTCCTTCATGGATGATTTATCCTGCTATAATCAGATACATATAAAAAAGGAAGGTCAACATAAAATGACTTTCATTTTTCCTTAGGGTACATTTGGGTATAGAAGGTCTCCACCATTTGGTCTTAAAAATGTTGTAGGCACTTTCTAGTGGGCCATGTCATATTCTTTGTATGACATCAAATGAATTGTATGGGCATATCTAGATGACCTTGTTGCTCACTCTACTCGATGAGTAGATCATCTTGTGCATTTACAAGATATCTTTATGTGTAATTGGTACTATAATATTTGTTTAAATCCCCATGAATGCCCATTTTTGCATTATTTTAGGATGATTTCTAAGATTTATCATTTCCAAGTATGGGATCATGGTTGATCCATTTAAGGTTGAGGCTATTTTCAATCTTCCCACCCCACACACTCTTAGTTGACTTTAGAGTTTACAAGGAAAATAAATTTTTGAATGTGAATTCATGGCCAACTATGCTTAGATCACAAAGTTTTTTATGCTTATTCTTAGAAAGGATATGCCATTTGTATGGGATGACCAAGCACAATTATCTTTTGATGCCTTGAAATAGGCCTTAATGTTAGCCTCATTTCTAAGACCCCTTGAGTATAGTTAGGACTTCATCCTATATCTTTCTGCTTATGGTTCGACCCTCAGAATTATTCTTGTCAAAGAGGATGACGACCACCATTAGTACATCATCTACTACCTCAATAGAAAATTAGTAGAGGTGGATACATTAAAAAGTATGCACTCTATGTAGTCTTCGTTGTTTAATGACTTAGACATTACATTCTCTTGTGCAAGAATTTCATAGTCACTAATTCAAACCCCATGCACCATTTTCTTATTTGAAAAGTATATGGGGAAAATTACTCCAAATTGATAACATCTTGCACAAATTTGGTATGGAATTTTTAGCTATGAAATCTCTAAAATATTTGGTCTTTACATAAATTCTATTTGACATCCCACTTGATTTTGATGGAACAATGGTTACTGATTACTTTCCTGATGAATCTTTGTTCCTCATTAGCACAATTGAAACTTGGTATGGGGATAGCTTTCTCTATGCCCACACTGAAAAGTTTCATCCCAAGTTGTCACATGATGACCATTGGTGCATATGCCACAACTCCAAACAATAAATCATCATTGATGATACTCTTTATCATTGTGGGGTTGATATGGTGTTACATTGATGTATGACTCATGAAGAGGTTAAACATGTTCTGTTATATAAGGAAGGGAGTATGGACTCGACCGGGTTGATCAGGACCTTACTGGGGTTAACCAGGACCTGTAGATTAATGACTACCATACTCTTTGGATTAGCCATTTCTCATAAAATACTGTACGTTGGGTACTTTTTATCATCAACATTTAAAGATATCATGAATGTGGTCTAAATGTTCCATCCCTATCAACTATTTACTCACAAAATGTGCCCCCATCATGCTTCCCTTTGATATGGGGTAAAATGCACGATGTATGGAGAATGAAAACTACCCTCAAAGGCCTTCCCGGGACCTTTGATAGACTGTAAGAGTATATATAGATGCTACCAAGTTATACACATGTTCATCCATCAATATTAATTAACAAAGTATGGAAAGAGGATTGTCTCAAGTGTCCTTCTAGATTTTTTCAGAGATTTCCGTGTAGCCAAGAAGAACTCCTTCAAATGCGGCTCCAAATCAATTCCTGCACAAAGGAAAGGCAAACACAATCACCGCATACAACCTTGAAAACCAATATATGAATGCAAAATGAACATATATTTGCATACAAATAAACTACTCATCTAAACAAGTATCAAATGCATAACTTAATGAACAATGTTACCAACACCATGGAGTAGGGAACACAACTGCAGTTATGTATTAATAACAAAAGAGTGATTACAGCCATCTGTTGTATCAACCTTCCTTTGCCCCTTCCACTTCTCCCTCTCTCTCTCTTCTAGCTCACTACTTCAAGTATGTGATAGTTCACAATAGCTTAGTATGCTATCCTCTCAAATGCTCTGACCCCTTTCACAATGACCCTCTCATTGCTTATATAGCAATCATTTTAGGGTTTCCAAGTTCCTCATAGATTTCACTAGGGCAAAAGCAATGAACTTACCCTGCTTTTTAACTCTTTCCCATTTGCCTCCTTTTTCAGATTGGAATTTCCCCAAATAGTTTTATTTTTGGATGTTTCATTGCTTTTCTTGAGCAAATTTAGGGACAAATATCTAGATATTTGTGAGTCAATTCATTGGTTTGACCCTTGGAAATTCCCTTAGTTTCACAACATTGCCCCTAGTCTAACAACTTGAGTTAGTAGGGTCACTAACGCACCATTAGGCTTGGTAACAAGATTTATAAAGCAATTTTTCAGTGTGCAACCAACGTTAGTGTGGAATCAAGGCTTGCAATTGTGGTCTTTGCTTCAGTCATCATGTCTTTCACCTTTGAGTTCATGAGGAGGTCATTTTGCAGTATAACAGATGCCCCCTAAAGTATGAGATCAGAGGCAGAGATGATGGCCAAAATACTTTAATAAAACTATAATTTTTCCTATCAAAATGTAGAGAGAGAGAAGCTTTAGGCAACAAGGGAAACCTGATACAACACATATATATATAACTGTTAAAGTCATGTCCTTAGTTGGGCATTCCCATGCTCAGTAGCTATGTCAGAGTAATCTTTCTCAAAATAAATATGACGATACTGGCCACTGGTAAGCACAATGTGGATCCAGTGTCATAATAGAATCATCCTGAAACAACTGTCTCCAAAAAACAATATCCACAGCTTGGGAGAGGAAACAAGGCTAAATGATGCAAGCCTCTACCCAAGGTCTTGATTTCCGCTTCACTAAACAGCATAGATCGATACATGCGAATATATGTGTTGACTTCCAAGATGCACGAAATCATCTGATTACCAGTCAATAATGGAGACCATTAACAAATGCGAGGAAGGCCAACGATAATGGTGATGGTCTCCAAGATGCACAGTACAAACTAGCGAGTGTGAAAGATGTCTTTGTTGTCGAACACCCGTAGAATCGCTTAACCAGGAGCCAATAATGAGAACTCCTGATCAAACACAAGGCAACCTGCCACTGATGTCTACAAGTAACAAGGCACTGAATATGTTTCTAGGTTATTTTCCTAAATAGAGTGTTGAAGTCGATACGAAGAAACCTGTCGAAAGGTATGCAATAATGTGTCCTACATCAATCGACACGAAATGGGACAAGAATGATTTTGTTTTTTGAGGAATATTTTGAGCATTTGGGTCTAAACAACAGAGGGCATGATGAAAGGATATGTTTTATCGGTTGATGGAGGAAACAAATGGGCAGCCCTTGAACAATAGAAGGCATGACAACGGTTTTAACCAGACAGCACTAGACCCATGAACACTACAAAGTGTTAGGATACAGAGACGCAATTACATCAGGGTATATAGGCTAAATCTCATAGGATAGTAGGCTTCATATTAAGAGGCCATCAAAAAGAGGTTTATCTGAGGGAGTGCCATGTTCAAGGGAACGACTGCTGCCAAACCATGCTTTCAAATACAGAATACAGTTGTATTGTCCACTTTCCTCGTCTGATGAATTTTATGAGTCTAGACAGGTAAACTCATCGATCTTTTCATGTTTAAAGAATCTGAAAAGGACCGCAAAAAGAGTGACTCTTTGCCGTATCTGACTAGTTTAATGAGTCTAGACAGGCAAACTCGTCGATTTTTTCATGTTTTAAGAGTCCGAAAAGTATCATAAAAAGAATGACTCTATATATTGTCTGTGTAATTGAAAGAGTCCAGACTAGACAACTCAATGATATTTTCATATTTAGAGAGTCTGAAAATATCGTAAAGAGAGACTCCATGGTGGTCCCTTTATCATAGTTGTTAACCGTGTGCGAGAAAAGGTTAATAGTATACCCGGATCGGTTGCTTTTCCGTTAGTTAATCTATTGAACCCGGATAAAGAGAAACCTATTTTCGATAGATGTCGACCTCATTTTGTTACGAGTACGAGGCGATGGACTAAACTCGTTTTTCATCATGAATTTTTAATGAGTCACGTGATGAAAAACTCAATACCATCATCAAAATTTTTAATGAGTCAAATGAAGAAAACTCAGGGTATCTTTTTCAGTTTAGTGAGCGAGAAAAAGAGGGAAAAGAACTCCTCATTCCTTCTTCATAGTTTTAATGAGCTCGAAGGAGGAGAAAAACTCGGGGATTTTTCGATTTAAGAGTGAGAAATGGTCCCAAAAAAGAACGTGCTCTGGCTGCTGCTGTATATTTTTAACGAGCCCGGTAACAAAAACTCGGGAATTTTTAGTTTAACGAGCGAGAAAAGTACCTAAAAGAATTCTCGGGTCATTTTTATAAATTTTAACGAGCCTAAAGCCAAAGCTCGGGATTTTTTCAGTTTAAAGAGTGAGAAAAAAGCACCTAAAAAGAATGTTCCTTTGGTCTTTTTCAGTTTAATGAGCTAGAAAAAGATCAAAAAAGAGTTGCTCAGAGCATCGTCATATAGATTTAATGAGCGCAACGATGAAAACTCAGAGATGTTTCTTATTTTTTAAAGAGTAATAAAATATTTCAAAAGGTGCTCTAATCATCATCGTATAGATTTAACGAGCTCAACGATGAAAACTCAGAGATGTTTATATTTTTTAAAGAGCAATAAAATATCACAAAAAGTGCTCTAACCATCGTCGCATAGATTTAATGAGCTCAATGATGAAAACTTGGAGATGTTTATATTTTTTAAAGAGCAATAAAATATCACAAAAATTGCTCTAGTGAGAATTGCATGCAGCCTTTACTGCTTTTCATTCCTGAAGGTGCTTTCATCAAAAAGCGGTAAAAACTATAAAAAAGTAGCAATTCCTATCATGTGGGTTCATGCATGATAAAAAATCATGGAGAATGGAATACTTCCTCTTTAATGATTTAAAAAAAAAATGTCTCCAAAAATAATATAAGGAAATGCTTTGAGCTTTCACATGCATCATTTTCACTATTTGAGATTTGTGAGAGCATTCTGGAGCTAAAGAGGAGCAGATTTTCCGCGGACCATTGCAGGAGATCCGAGCAACCATTTGCATGCCGTTAGTCCCAGGTGAAATCTAAAACCTTTCTCTATGCATTACTAAACCTTTCTTGATAGTTTTATGGGTGGAATTCTATAGATCTGAGGTGCCCTAAAGCCCTGTTTGCACACTAACGCCCTCCAGATGGCCGGTAGGGAGCATTAAACACTTTGTACAAGCGACTGGAGGGCGTTAATCCTCCCTGTGTAGCACTAGGGGTAGCTTTAGAGCTAAAGGGAGTAGTGAAAACCCTCATGCATGGATTCCTTAAGTATTTTTTCCTCATTTTAACTGTATTTAGGGTTATTTTGTGCAAGTTTTAGGCCGAAATGACTCACCTATGGAGAGAACAGGCCCTTGATAATGAGGAATTTCTCATGCAAAATGATCCAATATGCATACTTACATTGTGCTATTGTGGTTTATTGAAGTATGAAAAGATGGAGCTGATGAAAGGGCAGGAGGATTTACTGAGATGGATTATCCAACACTGGGATGAACACGAGCAAGTGTTCAGGATTGGAGATCAGGTGGTCGCTATTGACCATGATGACATATATTTTTTTACTGGTTTGTCATGCCATGGGGCACAAGCAAACCTCACTAGTGGCAGGCTAGATCCATGATCTGCCTCAAAGCTAGTGCAATCCTACTGCGTCCCTAAGAGTGGACTAGTCAGCAATAGAGTCCCCATCGAGAGGATAAGATCTCAGTCTATGAGGGCAATTTTATGGTTGATTGTGTGGTTGGTGGGGTCAAAGAGTCCCCACGTTACAACAAAGGCCCAACTGTTTCTTGCAGTTGACTGTGTCCAGCCACAGATGTTCAACTGGTGTGAAGCAGTGCTTCACTAGTTGAAGGCAGAATTAACAACATGCAAGACTCGTACCCAACACAGTTTTGGGTACGGTACTATCATAGTCTCATTCTTCCTTGAGAGGGTACCTGTTATGCACCCAAGGATGAGCTTAGGTCCCCTTGATCCAAGGGAGCCAAGCCAGGGTCACTAGTCATCACTCGATCCTTGCACAGGAGGAGGACCGATCCAACATTTCTTTGATGAAGATTTCTTCGAGTGGCTTTGTAGCCAAATTGTGATTATTGATGACTATACTTATGAGGGCATGGACTTCATTGGTGACCCGGACTTGATGCTACTACCCGGATTCAACTTGGGTCCTCAAGGTGAGAATAATGTTTTACAGTACTTTAAGTATTTTTTAGCTTTTGAATGTTTATGTAATGTTTTTATAGGTGAAATAAGTACTGACATGAAATTTTTATCCTTAACACAGATATGTCGCCAGTATGACCTGCAGGTGAACCTCCCCATATGCGACGAGGAGTCCAACTACTTGTTGGAGGGGGCGATGCTGACAATCTCCGTGAGATTCTAAGGAACAAACCCCCCCTTCCTATGTCGGAGATTCCCTCTCATATGCAGTAGCACACAGTTGGTGTACCTAAGCATTTTCTTGTTCCTCTTCAGAGGGTAGCTAGAGTGGTTTTAGCATTTGTGGAGCAATATGCTATTTTTAGCAGGTGTTTTGGCGTAGCCACATGAGTGTTTGTAGCTGGGCTTTTGAGCCATTTTGTACTTAAAACATCCAAGTTTTGGAATATTTTGATGTAAAAGACTGGATTTCGATCTATATATATAGATATACAGACGTTTTTGGTATTTTTATGGTGTAAATGTGTTATTAAATGTTTTTTGTAACAAATTTTAACTCAGTAAATGTTTTACTTTTCATGCATGTTGCTATAAAGAATGAGAAAAATGCCAATCTAATACATAGTTAGCTAATGTATCAGCAACTATATTTAATTATCAAGGAACATGTTCATATGTGATTATTTCAAATCGACATTCCAGGAGTCGCACCCTTAGATAATGATGTAACAAGGTTGGATTACGAATGTGATAACAGTTTGTCAATTGCATAATGACTAGCTGGGAGTCTAACCTGACCACCAAATTGGAGATGTCCCTTGATGACGCTTTTGTGAGAAGTGAAATGATGGACATGTACTCGACAATATTGTTGGTGGCAGTACCAAGAAAGACCACCCGTTGAGCAAAATAGTTTTCACCCAGGTGTGTAAATGACCCAAGCAGCTAATGCAGTGTGCCACGTGTGACGACTGGCACCATCTGTGTATCCTATGTATGCTAAAGGTAATGATGACATTTGCATTGCGAGGAGAATGCATGAGACAAGTACTCCACTAAATAACAAAACAATCCAATCACACGAAAAAGGGAATCAAAACTTATGAATACATAAAATTACAAAGCACATGCCCAGTCTAATACTAGGAATAGTACTTTTTCAGATAGAGCCCATATCTGGGCTCCTTGAGCGGGACTCCTTCCCAGTCCTGCAGTTCATATGCCCCTGTGGGGAGGACTTTCGTTACGACATAAGGACCTAGCCTTTTGGGTTGAAGCGTGCATGCCTCCAAGAGGTCATCTTTTGGATGATAGAGCAACACAAGGTCGTCCTCTCAGTAAGGAGGAAACTTAAGCTCTTTCGCAAATAGGGATTATACCTGGTGCTTGTGAGCCTCAAGTGCCAAGTCGGCATCTCGACGGGTTTTATCCATTTGTTTAAGGTATAGTAAGCATTCTTCTTTGGCCATAGTGTCAAGCATGGGTTCAATGGATATTTCTAGGGAAGGGATCTAACACTCAATGGGTTTTTCATCGTCGTAAAACTGGATCTCATGCACGGTAGTAGATGGATTAATGTCGAGCATTTCCTCGTGAGACCCAATAAATACATCATGGAATTCTTGAAATAGGTAGGTGAAGCTCGCAATTTGCTCAGGATTGCAATCCACTCTCATCTGGATGTTTTCCACGATGCCTGTCTTGACAGAAATATCGATGCACAATGATTTGGAAGTGTCGCTCATGTTTCCTTCCACATATAAAGTTTGGATGGTCGTGTATGGAGAGGAAATGATTTCTGGTATGTCAGGGGATAGGATTTGGAGAGGTATCATGTCTAGATCAGATATCGGAACATGATGCTGCTAATCCTCCCAATGTTGCTCTCCCAAACTCATGATTTCCTGAACAGCTTCGCCCGTAGGAAGGAGTTGATTGAATGGATCTAAAGGAGGAGTAGTTATGGGAAGGGCAGTGATACCTACGGTAGTAACCAACATGACCGGAGATACTGATGCAGATTGGATGGCTTGGTAGGCCAATTCAGCTAGTTATAGTGGCATCTGGTCTCTGAATGTGTCAAGGTCGGAAGGAGCCAGCAGGATCCATGGATCGGTCAGTTCATGAGGAATAGATCAAAGCAAGTTGACTGTCTGTGAAACCTTGGGCGGCTGAAGAGGAAAACATCCCATGAGGGAAGAAGCCTTCAGTCACGGGTTAAATTTGATGCCTGTATGCCCATATTTCGCATTTTTACCCGTAAAATACGTTTTAATCTAAAACCTCCACGTCATGCTCAACTTGCCATTCATTTTCAAAAACGTCATATTGACGGGCATGTGTTTAAAAAATTAAAAGGTTAAAAAAAAAAAATTATAAATTTTTCTATATATATTTAATATGGTGTGAACAGTGTAACGTTATAAATTTATAATCTCCACAAGCTCCAAAGTCCAGACTCCGGCCAGGGCAACTTGCAGTCGTACACACTCCATTGAATTCACAAAAATAGGGGTGATTTTAGGGGTGAATGTTTGCCCTTTGGTGAAATTAAGGGGTTTTAAAGTTTTAGTGGGCGAATATTTTGTATCATAGTACATTTTTATAGATCACCTCAAATAGCTCACCTTATTTTAAGGGAGAGGGTAAAAAAGGTAAATTTAGCCCTTGAAATTAGGAGTTACAACCTTCCATTTGCCCATTTTCAAGAATAGGTTTTATTTAAGTGAACCCTATGGGCCAAAGGCCCAAATACCATATTTATAAAAGAGGTATGGTAAATTAATAAAAATATAAATAAATGAGAGGTATGGTAAATAAATAAAGCATTTTTTATATTTACTCCATAAGTCACCTTATATACATGCAAGGTTGTAAACAAATAAAAATATAAGTAAAGTGGAGGTATTGTAAATAAATAAAACGTCTTTTTATACTTACTCAAAGGGTATGGTAAATAAATAAAAATATAAATAAACTAGACGCATGGTAAATAAATAAAACCTCTTTTTATATTTAGTCCATAACCCGCATTCTATTTATGAAGGCTCAAGAAAGAGGTTTTATTTAAGTGAATCCTATGGGCCAAATACCATAATTGTGAAAGAGGTATGGTAAATTAATAAAAATATAAATAAGCGAGAGGTATGGTAAACAAATAAAACATTTTTTTATATTTACTCCATAAGTCACCTTGTATTTATGAATGATATGGTAAATTAAATAAAAATATAAATAAACGAGAGTTATGGTAAACATTTTTTATTTTTTTTAATACCATGCAAAAAAACATTATTAACCCTAATATTAGTATTAATAAAAATAAAAATGGCAC
>APFE030016896.1:119852-175476 GCA_000404065.3 Pinus taeda
TAGTGGGATATTAAACCAGCTGAATTCTGGGTAGTGGGTTATGTAAAAAATTGAGCTTTGTTTTGTATTTGCTGTAAAAAATTGGACTGGACTTTCAACAACGGTTTGTGCAGTAAATAGCATTAGACTGTTGGGTTTTGTCCGTAATGAGGTTAAACGCAACTTCTTGTCTGCAAAGTCGGTTGTTGGGCGAGCCACCAAAAGGGTCGTTGTATCCAACCGAGAAATCATGCGCGTTATGTTTTTGGTTTGAAAATTATTTCACAACTATTGTTCTTTTATTGTACAATTTGAAATTAGATAAAACTTGTATAAATAAATTTTAAAAGTCATATGATGGGCAGTGTAAAAATAAAAACGTCATAAAAAAATTCCTTGACAGGTAGGGTCAACCGTCAAATTTCACCCCTGCCTTCAGTAGACCGGTACCTAAATTGACATAGCAGTCAGTTCCACCTCCTACTAGGGGTACGGAGTCACTTGGTAATGGTGAATAATCAAGGGTGCAGAAAGACAATTGATCTATTGTAATGGCCTTTCCATCCAATGGAAATAGAATGATGTGAAAGACAGTAGATACGATGGATATCATGGCATATGTCCAACTACGACCCAGCAAGAGATTATAGTCGAGTTTCTTGTCTATGACTTCTAAGTCCACCATTACGGTTTTCCCATACAAAGTGATGGGAAAACTGGCTAGGTATCCTTTTGCGATAAAGGTGTGGCCATCGAAATCTTTCAGGGAGTTTGATGGTGGGGATAGGGTTGGAGAACCCAGGGCGAGCCAACATGAAGCCGACATGATGCAGGTAGAAGCACCTTCATCGATAATAGTTCTATGTATACCTTTACCTTTTGAAGTTATATGCACCGAGAATGTAAGCTAGTGAGAAAGGGGAGGTTTAAACTTGTCCATGTCAAAAATAGCAAGCATGGAAGCCATTGGGTCAATACCTCCAATAGCCAAAAGCAAAGCTTTCCATTGCATTGGGCATGTTTGTAATACTTTGAGCACCACTATAGCCGATGGCACTTCCACCAAATCCTCTACAATGTTTTAGTGTTGGGCAGCACGTGCAGATGTATTGTGCATTGTGTGTCGAAGTGCCCCTTTTGGGGGTCGAATTACAAGGTCCTCAACTGGCCGTTCGATATGCAAATCGTTGGGTGGTGATGGGTTTTGACCTGAGGATGGTTCTACTACAGGACTAATAGGAGCTCCATAAGATTTGGCTCTTGTGGTGAGTTCTACCATTTCAAATGTGTAAATGGTAGAAGATCCTTTACTAGCCGAAGGATGTTGCAAACCATCATTTCCCCCTTGCGGGGGTTGCAGTTGGTTTGTAATAAGATTTTGTTTTTGTTGAGTGGGAAAAGGATTGCTAAGGATAGCGTGGGCCTTACCAGAGTCCCTTTCGGCAAGGTATTCTATGCATTCCTGAAGCCGCGGACAATGCCAAGTCGTGTGGTCTTCAGCACAGAGTTGGCATGGATATCTGGTGGGTTTATCATTTTCCTCGTCAGTATGTGCAGTGACCTTCTGTTTTAGGTTGGGCTGCTTTGGTGAGTGCTCTTAAGAAGGAGCAGTCTTTTTCTTACTCTTCTTATTCTTACCACCAGATTTTTGTGTAGACTGCACATAGTTTATCGCAGTGGCAGGAAGAGCAGTCATATTGATAGAGGGGTCCATTGCCAGCTTGGCAATGTGACCATTGAGTTATTTTACAACAGCCCCAGAGGTTTTACTGACAATCCCGTCGGCATGCATTCGAGGGTGCTGAGTGGTGGAAGCATTGGGGATTATGTCGTAAAGAGTGCCAGACTGTGAATATATCAGATCTAAGTGCTGGGCACGACATATGGATTGGTCTTCTGTGACCGCACCACCTAGAGCGACATCTCTAGCGATTTGCGGGAGTAAGGACTTGTAGAACCAGTCCGCTAAGATAAATTCTAGGATGGGAGCTTTGACTAACATCCACCTATGTCTCCATTCATGAATATGATCAGAGAAGTGGGTGGCAGTATCCTGACGAAATGAAGTGAGCTTTGTCCCAGTCTCATAGTGGATGGGTAGCTGGAACTGCTTTAGGAATTCCATTACTAAAGCATCAAAGGTGTTTACTGACGCACATGGTAACTCAATATACCATTTCACTGCATTGCCAGTGAGGGTGTAGGGAAAAAGACACAACTAGACACTATCATCCAACATAGAGTTTGAAACACACCAGAGATGGTAGGTGGTGATATGGGTGCCTGGATCCTCCACTTGTTTTCCATCAAACTTTAGAAAGTTTGTTGGTATTTCATTCGAGATCGGTGGCCATTGTAAGTTGTGATAGATGGGATCGTTTTTCAACTAGTATAAGTCAGGTATATCCAACGTTGCCAAGAAAGGTAGATAGTTAGGTGCCCCCGACTCGGACCATGGTGATGACGGATGACTTGAGGAGCTTTGCGCTCCTCCCATCGTTTGGTTCCCCATATTATACATGGGTTGCGTGGAATAGTAGGTTCTTTGAGGTATGGTGTTGTAGAGTGGATTTCTATGAGAATTTTGATACTGGAGTATGAAATTGCCCCCAGTATAAGCGGTGCCCCCTTCACTCATTTGAAGATGTGAGTAGGGTGCCCCCATGGATTGGTTGGGAACCCCTTGAGGATTCCTGCCTAACACAGAACTAACCATTTGTCCTTGATTGATAGATGGAATGCTCATGTGAATTAGCGACTGACCATGCATGCCTGAGAACGGAGGGGGAACTGTTACGTTCCCTACCAGCATGTGCATATTGGGAACCCCTCCATGTATATGAATCTAGCGGTTTGAACTGTAAATTAGCGGCTGACCATGTTGTTGGTAAATGGGAACTGTGCCCATAGTGTTGTATTGAGTGTTATAGGGAGCATCGTATGTGGCACTTGTCGAAGGTATGCAGTTTGGCACCATAGGGGTGGAACCTAACATCTGCTGGGTTCCACTCATAGAGGGTGTCATGTGAATTGTTTTACTTGGGACAAATGGGATAGTGGGATTCGCCATTACCAGTCTTGTGATGACTATCGACTAGGGGAGTGGTGAAGGACCAAAAGTGTCCCTAAAGTTCCACAACCTGTGAGTTGTTGATTGGATAGATGGAAATGTTCCAACTACCGAAGTAGGAAGTACAAGTACCACGGTAGCCAAGATAGGTTCCAACAGATTCATGAGCAGAGGGTTAAAGGGAGGAAGAAATCCTTCGGTAAAGAAATTCTCCAGAAAACTTGAATCATCGGTTGTCCAAACAGATCCCATGTGAGATCTAGGAGACTGATCCCCCGAAGATGCGGAATCCAGTTTAGTTGAACTCGGCTAATCTTCCACAATGAGTGGAGGAAGTCCTAACAATCGTCTGGAGTGATGACGAGGGCCAGATGTAACCACAATGACCATTATTTTTTATCAATAAATTTATCATGATATTCTTTAAAGTCTCAAATGATAGCACTCGGGTACCTAAAAAATATAAAAAATACACTAAATGGATCAATGAGCAAACAGAGGGAAATTACCTTGTTTGATAAGCACCGATCACCAAAGATGAAACCCAATATCTCCTTGAATAACAGAGAAGGATGGCCAAATTTATGATTATGGTTACTCTAGAGCTTTGCCCGAACCTCAGATTGAGGGGCCAAGTACTCTCATGAAGATGAACACTCTCTCAAAAACTGAAGACAAATTAGATCCATCCATGTTAGGCACCAGGATAGCCCATCCCAGTCACCTTGTGTAAGTCCCTATAATTTTTTCCACTAGAGATACCTCAGATCACAGACACCACCGAGGGGGGACAGTCGTAGACAGCACACTGTGTGGGCAAGATACATGAGTCCCCGACTCAGTTATGAAATCCCCAAAGGGACTCCCAATACACAGAATGCCTAAAGGATTTGTAAGAGAAGGCAGGCTACCTTCAATTACAGTCTGATGTTGTCTCGTATTTCGCTCCGCTTTCACTAGAGTGGTCCTAGTAGTCTGAGTGTAGAAGGATTTTTTCGCTCATTAATGACACTAGTTTTGGTTTTTGACCTTGGGTAGTTCACTCACATGCTTATCCCAAGATCCTAGCCTAGCTAATGTTGGTTTTCTCAAAAGAGTTACTGATCGATTTTTATGTAAATTTTATGTGTACTTGATTATTGTCTTCGGTAGGGGAGTTGCCGTATGAAATATGGTGAGACTCTTGACTCAATAAATCATGCAAAAACCATGCTCTGAAATTTGTTTTCAATTTAATGCAAACAAGTTGTATTCCACATATTTATCTTTTTCACATATTCATAGTTTCTTCCATGCATCTATAGTCTTTCAACACATGCAGAACCAAACGATTCTTTTCCAATATTTCCTAACAACTACTTGAAACCAAAATGAAGCAGCTTACAACTATTTAAACAGAAGGATGAATACAAATTATCAGTCTTTCTTTAAGAAAAATGTTTTTAAGAGAGACAAACCAAATTTTTTTTTCCTAAAAATAAATTTCTAGGACACCAATTTTGCTGACATAATACAGTTATAGATCTTATTTCAGCCCATGAGAAGATTTCCTATCCCTTTTTGTCCACAAACACTGCTGAAAATCAAGGTAATGGGAGACTAACGCCCTGTAACAATGGCTACAGAGAGTTAGTAGGCCCACTAACGCTCCCTGTCAATAGGCACAGTGCTTTATAAAGCTCTATGTAGCCTGCTAACCTACGTTAGTGTGGGAAATCTATCAAAAAGAGGGTTTCCAAGATCAGTTTCTAAGATGAATGTATACTAGTAAGATGCAACAAGATATTTGGTGGATCAGAAAAAGGATTGCTCAAGAATAGGGAGCTCTTAGAAGGAACAGAGAACCAAGAAGAGTCTTGGTAAATAGGGAACTAGATGTATAGTCCCTAGTGGAGTCGCCAATTTTTCTATGGGGTAAAATGCACAGTGTATGGAGAATGCAAACTACCCTCAAAGGCCTTCGCGAGACCTTTGACAGACTGTAAGATTATGTGTAGATGCTACCAAGTTATACACATGTTCATCCATCAATATTAATTAACAAAGTATGGAAAGAGGATTGCCTCAAATCTCCTTCTAGAGTTTTTTGGATATCTCCATGCAGCCAAGAAGAACTCCTTCAAAGCCGGCTCCAAATCAATTCCTGCACAAAGGAAAGGCAAACACAATCACCACATACAACCTTGAAAACCAATATATGAATGTACAATGAACACATATTTGCATACAACAAAACTACTCATCTAAACAAGTATCAAATGCACAACTTAATGAACAATGTTACCAACACCAAGGAGTAGGGAACACAACTACAGTTCTGTATTAATAATAGAAGATTGATTACAACCATCTGTTGTATCAGCCTTCCTTTTCCCCTTCCGCTTCTGTCTCTCTCTCTCTGTCTTCTAGCTCACTACTTCAAGTATGTGACAGTTCACAACAAATTAGTAGGCTATCCTTTCAAATGCTCTGACCCCTTTCACAATGACCCTCTCATTGCTTATCTAGCAATCAGTTTAGGGTTTCCAAGTTCCTCGTAGATTTCACTGGGGCAAAAGCAATGAACTTGCCGTGCTTTTCAAATCTTTCCGATTTGCCTCCTTTTTCAGATTGGAATTTCCCTAGATAGTTTGATTTTTGGATGTTTCCTTGCTTTTCTTGAGAAAATTTACGGACAAATACCTAGATATTTGTGAGTCAATTCATTGGTTTGACCCTTGGAACTTCCCTTAGTTTCACTAACGTTGCCTGTAGTCTAGCAGCTTGAGTTAGTAGGGTCACTAACGCACCATTAGGCTTGGTAACAAGCTTTATAAAGCAGGTTTTCAATGTTCAACTAGCATTAGTGTGGAATCAAGGCTTGCAATTGTGGTCTTTGCTTCAGTCATCATGTATTTCAGCTTTGAGTTGATGAGGAGGTTATTTTGCTATATAAAAAATGCCCCCTAAAATATGAGATCAGAGGCAGAGGCAGTCGTCATGTCTTTCTCCTTCTATATTTGTTTGGACATCTCAATGCAGCCAAGAAGAACTCCTTCAAAGACGGCTCCAAATCAATTCCTTCACAAAGGAAAGGCAAACAAAATCACTGCATACAACCTTGAAAACCAATATATGAATGCATAATGAACATATATTTGCATACAACTAAACTACTCATCTAAACAAGTATCGAATGCACAACTTAATTAACAATGTTACCGACACCATGGAGTAGAGAACACAACTACAGTTCTGTATTAATAATGGAAGAGAGATTACAACCATCTGTTGTATCAGTCTTCCTTTTCTACTTTCGCTTCTCTCTCTCTCTCTTCTAGCTCACTTCTTCAAGTATGTGACAATTCAGAACAACTTAGTAGGCTATCCTTTCAAATGCTCTGACCCCTTTCACAATGGCCCTCTCATTGCTTATATAGCAATTAGTTTAGGGTTGCCAAGTTCCTCATAGAGTCCAATAGGGCAAAAGCAATGAACTTTCCTTTCTTTTCAACTCTTTCCCATTTGCCTCCTTTTTCAAATTGGAATTTCCCCAAATAGTTTGATTTTTGGATGTTTCCTTACTTTTCTTGAAGCAAATTTAGGGACAAATATCTAGATATTTGTGAGTCAATTCGTTGGTTTGACCCTTGGAACTCCCTTAGTTTCACTAACGTTGCCCCTGGTTTAATAACTTGAGTTAGTAGGGTCACTAACGCACCCTTAGGCTTGGTAACAAGCTTTATAAAGTAGGTTTTCAATGTGCAACTAGCTTTAGTGTGGAATCAAGGCTTGCAATTGTGATCTTTTCTTCAGTAATCATGTCTTTCAGCTCTGAGTTGATGAGGAGGTCATTTTGCTGTGTAAAACCCTTGATCCTATGATTGTTATCGGGCCCTTTTCCAAATGGGGTGTCAATTTCATTGACTGTAAGGCTACCTCATCCAACGATCATATTTACGTGATTGGGGTCATAAATTACTTTACCAAATGGGTTGAGGCTATACCAATCTATTTTATCGATGGCACCACTATGACCCTTTTCTTCTTCAATCACATCATTTCTCGGTTTGGTGTTCCTAAAGAGATTGTGACTGATCGCAACGCTCACTTTTGCAATCACATGATGACTAAATTAGTAGATGAGTTTGGTATCTGCCATGAGAACTCCAGTCCCTACTATCCACAACCTAATTGTCAAGTGGAGGCCATCAATCATGTTATCACCTAAAATCTAATCATCTAGCCATTTTCATTAGGTTAATCAAAATACACCATATAGTATGAGTTTAACATATTTAAACAACTTTCACTATAGGAAATAATTTAATGAACCACTTTCCTAAAATATTTCCATTTAATTAATCTACCCATATTAGTAACCTAGAAGTTTATTTAATTTCAAATTATTCTCATGTATTTATTCTCATATATTTTACCCATATTCATTATTTTTTAATAAAAAACTCTTGCCTGATTGGATAATGTTTTTTGTTTATGTTATGTGTTTTTTACAGATTCTATACATATAATATTTCTAATAAATTGTTAACATCTCGCATATCTACACCTAACACATCATCATAGACATATCTAGGGTTTAAACATTATTTCCTTTGTTGGTAGCCTACTTTAGTCATGAATAGAAAAAAGGTGTTTTCCTAACCTTTCTACAAAATTTTAGCTAACAAGTCAAGTCCTTAGAATAATGATCTAGTGTGTGGTGGGGAACCATAAATGGAATTTCTATTTTATCTTATCGAACCTCGATGAATACCTACATGGGATTCAACCCTTTCAAACTTGTTTATGGTGTGGAAGTGATGTTACTTGTAAACTTCCTGGTTGCTTCATTAAAACTTGTTATCGATATTCTCCCAAGTAATTCGGCCAAGGAAGAATGCCTCCTTTATTTGTCTTTCCTTGACAAACAACATTGTGATGCTCTTTCAGCCAACAAATCTTATCGAAAACATGTCAAGCCTTAGTATGGAAAGTAAGCATGACTATGCATTTTTTCAAATGTGTTTTGGTCCTGCTCTATGATCTTCAACATGATCAACTTGGTGTGGGAAAGATAAAACCCCTTTCGATCAACCCATACATTTTCAAACCTATGCTAAAGAAGGGGGATATATGCTTGTCGATTATGGCGGGAACACTCTCACAAATCCTTGCAATGGGCTCTACCTAAAACATTACTACGCCTCATCATCTAGGTGTAGTTCCTTGTATATATGCATATAATCCATTACAAAAATGAAAAATTCCAAACACATTTGTTGTTTCCTTGAGGTATATAGTAGACACTAGGATATAGTATTAGGGTTCATCAATATTCTCATTACATTATTAACCTTTTCCATCACCATTTCATTATGCCTTAGGGCCTAGCCCAGTTAGGTTGCAACACTACCAATGTCTTTTTACACATTGTAATCTATGCGTTAGAGCCTAACCCTTTATAGACACATTAGAATAGTACCCAATTACCATTTTGGTACCCATGTTTCTTTTATCATATGTTTAGGGATCCTATTTAGTACCCACCATTACCTTGCAATTGAGCATAATGCCTCTCTTTTTATTTTATTACTAGCCATTATCACCCTATAGGGGGTCCCCGCTCTTTTCCTCATTTCTTTTTGGTTACCTATTCTCATGGTCTTCAATGTCTTGCTAGATGTTGTCCATTCATCCTACTCACCAACCTTAAAACCATGATTGACCTCTTGCATTTGCATCAGACTTGCACCCATCTTGTAACCCATTTTAGCCTTTTAGAGAGACCACTGCTATGAGTGGATTTATGTTGCTGGACAATTTTCCACTGCCTCTTTCTTTTCTCAGGTCTGTTCAATTAGCCTCAAAAATATACGTACATCATTATACCACTCATTTATATGGAACACGCTTCATTTTCGTCTTCTTTTAATGCACATTAAATATGAAAATTTCGAGATTCTTCTGCTACCTTTTCAAAACCATTAACCCTACCTGGAAATGCCAAGTTATTTCCCACTCATTAGCCAAGATGAAATCCAATGAACAATATCTTTTCCATTATTGATCTCACTAAAACATGAGGAGGACACAAGTGTACTTTTTTCTCTGTTTTCAACCTCACTAGGAAACCTACAAAAAAAGGAACTGTTATGAGTATTATTTTATATCATTTTCAATCTTGTTAAAACTAAATTAAAATAAACCTATTGAGCTCACTTTCCTTGTTTTTTATGCTAGTTAAACTATGAATGGGCTCCACTATATAAAAAGGGAAGGGTGGAAAACATTCTTTGGTTTGTGTTGTATCATGGTCGTTGTATGTCACCCTTGAACATGGAACTTGCCTGAGTCATACTCTTATAGTTGGTCTTTGTCGGGCTTTAGAGCCACATCATCATCTTATGTCGAGTCACTTTTTTATTGATTCAGTATCTCACCCAATTGGCTACCATTCCAATATATGGGATTTGGTGATGCCTCATGTGTCGTCATTATGTATATTTGGTATTATTGAATATATGTTGCAAAGTTCACATCTATTTTAGGTCTTTATATGTTTCAGGGAAGTCTCAGCAAGAGTCAAATATCTACACATATCATTATAACTTTTGTGTAAGCCATCCCTATGTCAATTGTGCATTAGCTCTTTACTTGTTATTATTAGATACCTTATATTTGTGTCAATTGTGTGTCCATTATGGGTGATAGATCAAGGAACTCCTTCAATGGATATCTTCCCATCAATGTCAACACCTTATCTGGGATGTAAATTTAGAAACAATTTAGTACCTTGGAGCTTTTATTCCTCAGTGGTACATTTCCTCGTGGTTGATAGTGGGTTTTCCTCATTAGTCCATGTTGACAAATTATGTAGAGTCCTCAACATCATTGCATTCATTCACACTATGTAGATTGTGCTAGGTACGTTGAGAAACATTTTTATTATTGGTGGTCGCACTCACATATGTTAATGAGATACCTCAATTCCTGGTAATCATATGGTGTCCCTACATGCTCGACATCATCTCATTCATTCAAATCTACTATATTTGTACCATCAAGATGACTTGAATACCTTAGGGCATGGGGCTATCTCTCCCATGGCCAATGCCTACCCTAAGTTGCATTAGATAATATAATATGTACTTTGAGGGTCATCGTTGGGGACACTTACATCAATGTGCATCCCTACTAATAGCTATCGTGCTAGATGTCTATATTGTATCATAACTAGTCCTTAATGACATGAGCCCATAGTATGACTACCTCAGGGTATTTCTTATGTATTTGACTATGTTTTTTGCAACCTCTACAGGTCTTTTTTCTATGGTATCTCTCTCTACCTCACTCAATGCACTCCATATTTCACAAAAGGAGGAAAAAATCAACATATGCCAAAGTGTGGTCAGAATGCTTTCCCATAGTTCTGTTTTGCAATAAGCTATAATTATAGGTATAACAGATAGAGGGTATTGGTGGTGATAGGATTGCAGGAAATAACCACAAGTGTGTGCGAGTATGTACACTTGATTATTTGTATAATACAAACTCAATATCTTTTCCCCATTTTCTTGTGTTCCTCATTTGCATTTTCATGTTAATTATGGGTATGTTTATATATGTATGTGCTAATGGTTTTTGCAGCATATAGAGTTATGGTGATTTTTTGTTGTATGCATTTATTCAGGAATAGGGACATGAGCATAGATCTCTAAAGGATTTCCTTCAAGTTGGCTACATCAACTAGAGACTTTTCTCATGATAGAAAGGTACAATCCCTCCACTCTTTCTATAATTTCTTGTCTAAACATGAATGCATTGGGATTTTCTTGAGTTGTATTGTGCTTTTTCTACAACACCCTCCATATGGGAAAGTATTTTCTATTTGATCTAAAGTATCTTGTTACTGCAAGTGGAATTCTTCCTTAAACATTGGTCTTCCACAAGAAAAACTAAATCAACAATAAGAAAATAATGTCTTGGTCTAGATAGTTTGAGATAAAAATTTAAACTAAAGTTTAAACCTAAAATTTCTATATTTCTAAGGAAGGAAAGAAGAAAACTTTCCTCTGATAAGACTTTTAGGTAGAGAAGGAGAAAGAGAACAACTATTATGTAAAAAACCAAAAAACTAGTAAATGGATTTGAAAATTCAAATATTAGGTGTAGTCACAACATTATCATAGCTGTATCATGGGCATCCCAAAGTATTTGTGATGTCCAAAGTAGTAATTAACTTAGAAAACCTTGAAACTTAATAATCAACCTATTTTATGTCTAGCTATATGGAATACCATTGGAGTGGAATCTCATTATAAGCATGTTTTTCCCAGGACTTTTCCCACCATGGTTTTAATTTTTTGATAAAGATCCATAGTTTTATAATATTTTGTTTGCCTCGTCCTAGAGGTACCTATTGTTGGGTGCAGGCTTTGTGCATATTATGGACACCTTCCCCCCCCCATCCTTGACCATTTCACCTCTAAAGCTGTGGACTTTCTATGATAATTACCTTTTTACCGGTTATAAGAATCCATTTTTGTTCTGACATATTATTTTTCCATTTTTGTTAAAAATGAATGAGGTCATATATTTTTTATGGCTAATTGAGGCAATTATGGAAAAAGCTCACTGGCTCTATTTCTTTCAGGTGATGCTCCAAAGACTATGACCAAAGGATGAATAGCGTTGTGATAATTTACAAAAGCGTTTCTGAGTACTTGTCGTTTCAAACCATTGTTGTTACACCCTGAGTTGTTGTTACACCGTGGGATGTTGACTACACTGCAACTGTCTAGGACCGTGGGTAATATTCCACCAGAAAACTGTCATAAAGATTATATTATCTATGGGCAGCTAAGGAGTCAAGGCAGTTCTAATTTTGAGAATGATGCAAAAACAATACGCCTTGTATGTAGAACTTGTTGTAACGATTTCTATTTTCTCTCGATATTGATCAGCATGAGAATCGTGAGATTCTCATGACTGATCTATTTCTTATTTTGGACATGTAAATCTTATAAAGGAGACACAGTTCCATGTAGACGGGATGGACAATATCATTATTTTTCTCCTATAACTCATAATCATTTTAATAAAAAGGACAATGTTGCTGATGTTTTCTTTTCAGACATGGTATTGAGACTTTACTAATTCGCATCTCATCCCTATGCCATACTAGGGAGGAAGGGCCCTCCTCTTTGGTAGGGATTGTAGTAGCAATAGTAGCATAGTGGTATATTAGTTATTGTTCCTTTCCGTAAGTGTGAAATTATTTTTGCCGCCGTGTAATTTGCAGAATGGGTTTATTTCTCTTTCCATATTTCTAATGTGTTATCACACAGGATTGATTTGAACATAATATTTAGTTAGTCAGCTTAGTTAGTGGTGTGGTGTGTGGCATGCCCTTTCCCTTGGTAAAATGAAGTTTGGTTTCATTTCTGTAGAATGTTTTTTATTTCTCCATGAGTGTTACCTTTTGCAATTAAATTTACCGACATTTATTCTGTCCTTTATTTTTACTCTTGGCTGAAGTGTATCGACACAGATAGTGCATACTCCTTTGAAATAAATAGACCTACCCTAGAGTTACAATTAATGGTTGTGATTCATTCATATTAATACTGATTAAATCATCTCAACATTTTGGTGCCATTATAATGGAAGGAAGTCAACGATGAAATCAACCAAGTGTGTTTTGTTGACAGAGTGTTTCTAGTGCGTAGGTGTTGGGCGGTAAGACAAGAGGTAAGAACATGTGCATCATTCTAATATACCTAGGCAGGCTCACCCCTTTAGTCACCAGGACAATTAGGTTGTGTGAATTCCCTGATTCTTTAGATGTACTCTTAGCTTTACAGGTATTTGGTGGTAATATGATAGGTAAGAACTTGTGCATCATACTAAAATACTTGACTGGGCTCACCACTGTATAAGCTGAGACACTTAAGGCTTGAATAAATACGCATAGGGTCCATGTGTAAAGTGTAGGAATAATACAAATACCAAAATACAACCACTCTAATAAATCATAGGAAAAACAGGTCATAAAAAAAATAAGAAGAGCACAGATTTGGGGAGGAAAAACATTTATTCATGAGCTGATCTCAAAAGCAGAAAAAGAACAGTGAAATTCTCAGAGGGATGAAAGGAAAACAAGGCCAGAAAAAGTTGTTACTCCCATAATAAGAACAAAAGCATCTAGTTACTCTATCTCTAGACCGTATCATCCTAAAAATAGTGTAACCACTCCCAAAACTAAATATCCAACTCAGGAGCAGTAGTGGAAGGTTAGTGATCAGGACCTTACAACTAAGGGTCAAGGGGAAACCAATGGGGAAAACTAGGAACCTAAGATGGAAAAGTATTCAGTGACTTATCAGTATCTCAATTCAGGTAGCGCAGTAAAACATGCAGCCCTGAATCAGCCTAAGCTATCAATTAACAAATCTTCACCCATAAGAAAATCACCAAAACAATCCGAAGAAGACCTACCACGGCAAGGATCAGGAGGATAATTAATGGGGGAAAACAATGACAAAAAAAATTAAAACGGATGCCACCATCACCACCTTTGAGTTTCCAATAGGGGATATCAGAGTCGAGGCTCCCATGAAAAACAATCCTTTGTCACATCTTCCATCTTTTCAAGGGATGACTGTAGAACACCCCGCCACCTTCTTGTTTGAATTTGATGTCTTATGTAGGAGCGATGATTATGTTTTAGATGCTCATAAGTTGAAATTATTCCCTACTACTCTAAAAAGAGCGGCATTGAGATGGTTCATGGGATTAGCCTCTACTACTATTCGAACGTGGAGAAACATGAAAGAGACATTTCTATCTAAGTATCACGATTATTGCAGAACCAGGGATTTGAGGGAATAAATATTCAAGGTGACACAAAGGGAGGAAGAAGCTTGGAGGACTATGTGGAGCGATTCCATTACAATTTGGAGAGATATAAACAAAGTGACTTAGATCAAAAAATCTTGAAGACCATATTCATAAGGGGAATGAGAGATGATTGCCTCGATACCCTAAATTTACTAGAGAAGGGGGACATATCTCAGGAACCATTTCTTGAGATAGTAAATCTTTGTTTGACATTCTCTAGAGGATCACCAAAGGGGAGAAGCATGGTACGAGATGCATCTTCCTGGATACATAAATTTGCAAATGGTTGTGTGACTAGGGCGGAAATTGAAAACTTGTTCGAGATTCTTAAAACCAATCTTCTCAGTACCTTGTTTGCTCAAATAGTGACAACACAATTGAAGAAAGCAGAGGACAAGGCTGATGCAACTTTAGGCATGTTCTACCCGATATGCAAGAACAAACATTCCTGGAAGGAATGTAGGGTAAACAACATCAGCCTATGCAACATCTATGATCTATAGCATTCCATAGGTCATTACCTGGGGCATCCCAAATTGAAAGTCATGCTTAAATAATAAAGCGAGGATGTTTAGTCTTCCTACTTCATTGGATCTAGGAAACCATGGAAATCACAATCCCCAGGTATGCTTCAAGACTCTCTTCTTTCAATCCATGGAATAATACACTTAATTTTCAGTAATTTCCATGGCAGTACTCTTCCCCTCCTCGATCACAATATCCTTCACCTTGCAATAAGTGGTCTCCTTCATCACCTTTCCAATGCCCTCCATCACAACCATATGCTTGGACTCAGAATTGGAGAGGAAATTCCATAGAACCAGTTCCTCCTGTAATTCCAGTACAACAACAGTTGCATCTACCACCTCTTCAAACACCTATTGGTACACCTTCTATACAACCCCAATTACCTGCGCAACCTAACCCTAACCCAAAAAATAAGGCAGCCCAACAAATTGAACCCTCGGCTACCTTTCAAACTTATTGTATCACTCATTTCGAGTATAACAAAATCCATCTTTAGTGAGGGAAAGTGGTTAGCCAAAAAATATCCCCTGTTATAACCGAAGAAGAATGTGAGTCACCCAGGAGCATTCTATAGAATTTTAAGTTGTTGTCACACCTATAACAACTGATTAGGAGGGGATTATTGCACTTTTAATAGCCCGTTCGAGTACAGTCGATACACCTATAACAACCGATTTGACTATAACAACTAAATTCCCTCCATAACCTTGAAGGTTAGCAAAAACTAGTATGAATTCACACATGGAATCAAATTTTCTTAGGGATTTGAGAAACTTACACATACAGATCCCTCTATGATAGATTATCAGAGATGTCCCTGTTTATGCAAAAACAGTAACGGATCTGCGTGATAAAAAAACTGGAAGGAAGCCTAAGGACCCTGCTACTATTCATGCGATGGGAATGTTGTCTGGGTTGATGATTGATCAACCCCTTTTAACCATACACAATGATCCAGGGAATCCTATTGTCACTGTTTACATTGATCACAAACCCATTACAAATACAATGATTGATTTAGGGGTAGTCATTAATGTAATGGCAAATGAAATCTTCATCACCTTAGGATTACATGGACTAAGACACACACCTACAGTGTTGGAATTAGCAGATAGGTACTGTGTACAACACGAGGGGATGATAGAAGACATAGTGACTACATTATATTCTTGGTAATATCCTGTTGACTTTCGTATTTTACAAACTAATTCAAACCTAAGGGGCATCCTTTAATCTTAGGAAGGTCATGGCTAGCCACTGCAGACGCATTCATAGGATGGAGGTATAGGTATATGATGATTTCTGATGGCCAACCCACCAAGAATATTAGCCTTTATCCCCTAGAAAAACCAGATATGAATTTAGGAAATCCCTTGTCGGGTGAATTTGAAGCTGAGTCAGATCACTCATAGCCACTTCTCCCCCTCGAGAAGGAACATTACTTTAAGAATGAAATGGAAGATGATATCATAAGTGGTTTTATTCAGGGGAGGAGGGTGTTGTAGAAGATTTGAGCATTGAATAGATGAAGACCGCTCCAAGTATTAACAACAGTCCTATTGAAATAGAACTAGGTAAATATCTCAATGTCAATCCAAACTTGATTGTTGATCAGAATAGATAGCTGTTACAATTGTTACACAAACACAAAAATGTGTTTTCATGGGATTATATGGATATGCAGGGTATCCATCCTAGCCTATGCATTCACCACATCTATTTGAAGGATGATTGAAATCTAGTGAGACAATCGTAGCGACACATGAACCCTCCATTGAAGGACATAGTAAAAGAAGAATTCTAGAAACTCCTGAATGCCAATTTCATTTATCCCATTTCTGACAGTCAGTGGGTGTCTCCACTTGTCATTGTCCCCAAAAAGAATGGCAAGTGGAGGATTTGTGTTGATTATAGAGAACTTAAAAAATCCACTAAAAAGGACCATTTCCCCTTGCCATTTATAGACTAGGTCCTTGATACCCTGTCCAGAAGGAATTTTTTTCTCATTTTTAGATGGGTTTAGTGGGTACAACCAAATACAGATTGCCTCAGAAGACCAAGATAAGACAACATTTACCTACCCTTGGGGAACTTTTGCATATAAGGTTCTTCCTTTTGGACTCGGTAATGCGCCAACAACATTCCAAAGGGAGATACTAGGAATTTTCATGGATCTGTTGAATGAATGTCTAGAATTTTTCATGGACGACTTCACACCCTACAAGGACGCCTTCAAAACAATGTTAGTTCATTTGGAAAAGGTATTAGAACAATATCTATAGACTAATGTTGCTTTAAGTACAGATAAATTTCACGTGATGATGAATGAAGGGATCATGATGGGACATCTTATTTTAGCTGACGGGATTAAAGTGGAACCTGCTAAGATAAAGGTAATCTTGAAAATCCCAATGCCCAGGGCACAAAAAGAGGTACGTAGTTTCTTAGGTCATGCAGTGTACTATAGGAGGTCTATAGAAAAAAATTCAAAGATTGCATCTCCTTTATTTTCTTTACTTATGAAAGATGCAGATTTTGCATGGATAGGGAAATACAAGAAGGCATTTGCCAAATTAAAAGATTGTGTATCAGCAACTCCCATTTTGTAGGGTCCCAACTAGAATCCATCATTCCATATAGCTATGAACGCATCTGATACTGTTGTGGGAGATGTTTTGGGCTAGCTGGAGGACAAGAAATCATATTCCATTTATTATATAAGTAAAAACTTGAATCTAACTGAACTCAATTACACAGTGACCGAGAAGGAATTCCTTGTAGTAGTGCATGCCATCAATAAATTTCGGCACTACATCACATGATATCAAGTGTTTGTACACATTGTTAGACACATACATGGCGAAGGCAGAATATGAATGATAAACATTGACTTGCCTCTATTATTCACAATATATATATATATATATATAATATATATATATATATAATAATATATAATATATATATATATTATATATATATTTATATACATTGGTGTGACCCTTGGATTCATATTCCAAGTGGTCTCTTTTTCTCCGATGGCTATTCACATTCCACACAAACCCATAGAGGATTATGTCTCCAACATTTCCCCCTTAATCCAAAGGGTTATGTATGACTCCAAGAAGAGAGATGTAATACAAAATGTGTAAAAACATGCCTGGCAACACTAGCTCTCTAAAATGTTGGTATAAGGGGGTGGTTTAAGGATGACCACCAACACTGGAATGCTTAGTCCAGTTCCCGGAACTCTTCCAAATATGGCATGAAGCTGAGGACTTCTGCTAGAGGAAGTTCTCGTCATGTTTTGAACATGGAAACCTTCAACCTTGAAAGGGAGGTCTCACCCCACATAAAAAGGGAGAACCTCAACCTGAAAAGGGAGGTCTCAACCTGTGATGGTCTAAGAATGACCACCAACACTGGAATGCTTAATGAAATTCCTAGAACTCTTCTAAAAATAGCAAGAAGCTGAAGTCTTTTTCTAGAGGAAGTTTCCCCAATTCTTTGTAGACATGTCTCAACCCCGCATATATGGTTTAAGGCTAATCACCAACCAAGGGCATGCTCAGGGGCATCTTTGTCTCTAGCTACAACTTTGAATCTGGTATGGCAGGTTGTGGCTCAGGCTCAATTGATGTGGCTTTGAAGCTTGTAGATGACCATCACTTCCCCCCTGTCAAGTACAAGGTGAGATGATGGTGAAAAATCAACTTCCAGGCTTTTCAATATTCGAGAACAAATCCTGTTGTATGAGTGAAACATATTCTAGGTTGTTGAAGTCCATTGCCAAGAAGTGATCCATCCAAGATGAATCTTTGCTCTTGCAAAAGGTTTGTTTTTGAAGCATCTATTTTAAGAGTGAGTGGTTTTATGACAATGCTTACATGGATGAAGATTAAAATGGTGATGTTTCGTATGGCCAACTTGGTCATAGCATTGGATTTAACAACTTTTAGCTACGACTGTGGAGGAGAAAAATCTGGAACAGGTGAAGGTGAACTATCATGAAGGAATCTAGCACTCTAAAACTTGATGGGCTTTGAGTAATCTAGAATATGAAAGGACACATCCTTGTCATATCCAAGACTAGTTCTATGCTTTTTATCGATAAGCTCTTCCCAAGGTCTGATGATGGGCTTGGGAAGTGCAGACTGAATTTTTCCATCTGCAAGCAAATATTCTCTTGAACTAAGCACTGAATGTGAATCAACGTCAACTTTATATTCTTGTTTCTGACTGGAGTCTTTGTTAATGTTCTGAATAGAAACATGTTCAGAATGATGACTCCACTGTTGTAATTCTTCTTGCTGAAGATGAGATTCAAGCTACAAAAAATGAATCTTTTCTTGCACATTCTACAGACATGTTTTAAAATCACAGAGAGTGTTTTTTTTTATCTTCACCATCTTATCAATAGTTGAATGAGTGAGAATATTTAATAAATCTAATACATAACCAATCAGATTCATTTTAGAAAAGAAGTATTAGTTGACAATCACAAGGATTACAAAGATTTTCTAATCTCCACTGCAATCTGAACTTTACTCTCTCTGTAGCATAAAATATATCTTTATGATACTTTTATAATTGGAAACAAACTAATCTAATTAAATCTCAATACACATACCAATTCAACACAGTGTATGCTAGTGTCTGCAACTTCACAATGCAGAGAAGGGATATTAAATCATAGGTTGCATAAGATTTAAGATTGTTCAACTATCTAACTTACCAATCTTGGTTAATTATCTATGCACTGGGAGGATTAAATGATGAAATTCTGCAAGAAGTACAAGGAGCACATGCAAAGGCCCCAGGAGCAACTCCCCGGAGTCTCCTCTATTGAGTTTAACAAATTCAAGAAAAGTTTCAAGCACTACACTGATAAATGCCACAAACAAAGCAACACAAAGTTGTCTTCAGATAAAGGAAATAGTTCCAGTGAGGTCAATGACATTAACGCAGAGGGAGAAGACATTAGTAGGGTCCAGGAATGGGTTTACAACAGTATGAATATGCACAAGGAGAGACCCGCTATCTAATTCTTCTCCAACACTCATGCACAACACAAGAACAAGGAACCAATATTTTGTGAGTAGACCTGGGCACGTTCAATCCAAAAATCAATCTCTTTACAGCACATCAAATGCATATTTCATTAAAAGTAGCTCAAAACCAATATTTTAGATGAAATTGCATCCTTCTAATGGTAGAGATACTACCCAAATAAAGGAGGCTCTTCCAGGAGTAGTCAAGTGATTCAATTCCCTCTACTCAATGAATCTCGACCTAGCTAAGGGACTACTCATCACACAAAGAAGTCGAACTTCTTGGGTACTTCAGAAATATGACCTCTGGCACAAGAAAATCATTCCCCTAGAAACTAGAACTCATCCCCTTGTATATTCCTCAAACTCGTCCTCCTTTTTAGCTAGCTTTTGTGGCAAAATGAGAGGAAATCGACCTCTAGCAACAGTAACCAAATATCATACCTAGGTGTGAATCTTTGGCTCCATGGTTCTTACCCCCAACCAGATTCTTAATGCACATTATATTGCTCATTTCTCAACTCAATATATCCATCCAATGAACCAAAGACATTCACCGCACCATTTCCACGATTCAGCATAGAGTTTTAACCAAACATGCATTCAGTACGTGGGGGAGATACTTTAGATCGTTTCTACGACAAATTCCTCTACATATTCAAGGATAGGGAGACCCTTGAGTATTCTCTTTCAGGCTTATATGTAGATATTTTTTAAGCCAATTATTTCGACATTTCTTAGCAGATGAATCGCTATTCTGTTTACTCTAATCCTTTGAGGAACAAGGAGAAATAACAAGCTCCGCATGGAAGGGCACCATCAATGGTGGAAATATCATCACAAACACAACTTTCTTTGATAGTTGGAATACTATGACCAATAAATGGGGAACTAATGTAAATAATCATAACAAGAATAACAAGATGGAACTTATTACTCACTTTCTCCTCCCTAGTGCATAAATTTTGATTGACCCTTTTTTTTCACTCGGGTAAGAGAAGGACAGTGAATGCTTTAGAGAAAGTGCACTAGGAGTTGCAAATAAAGAGAGTTGGGTGTTGCAGAGAGTGCCCAAAAATGAGAAAATGGATTTCTGATAGAGGCCAAATTAGTGGAGGGTTAGAGCTTCAATCATTAGCAGTGTAGCATTAGGGTTAAACGGTGATAGAGTGATAGATCTGAGTGATGGCAGGTCTGAGGGGTATTGTTATGCACATTTCAGGCATATATAAATAAGAAAATTCACACTTTGTCCATAATTAAGACAATTCAGGCTCCCGAATTATCTTAGCGTTCATAATGGGAAATACAAAAGTCAAATGGAATATAAGTTGCAAGCCTAATAGCTTTTAATCTTGTGAGGATGGGTAGCACTAACAAGTTCTAGGCGCGTAGGCTCTAGTTCAATTTATGTGTTTTCCTTTCTAAATTGTAGGCACAGTAGGTAATGAAGACCACAAAAGGCAAGGGCACATAAAATAGTGGATCAAACTATTAAACAGGGAAGGTATATGCCTTTTCTGATACCATGTTAGACACATACATGTCGAAGCAAAATATGAACGATAAACATTGACTTGCCTCTATTATTCACAATGATAATATTATATATATATGTAATATGTATATGTATATGTATATGTATATGTATTTGTATATGTATTGTATATGTATATGTAATGTATATATATATGTATTATGTATATATGTATATATGTATATTGTATATATATATATATATATATATATTATATCTATATATCATATATATATATAATATATATATATATATATATATATATATATATATATATATATCTATATCTATTATATATATATATTTATATATTATATATATATACATATACATAAATATATTACATTGATGTGACCCTTGGATTCATATTCCGAGTGGTCTCTTGGACTGTGATAGTTGTTCACATTCCAGACCAACCCATAGAGGATCACGTGTCCAACACACACTGACCACTCTGCCATTCAGTTTTTGATGAACAAACAAGTCACTAATGGTAGGATTACATGGTTGTTATTGTTGTTACAGGAATTTAATATAACTATCCTAGATAAACCTGGGAAAGATAATGTGTTAGTTGACTTTATTTCTAGTCTGAATGTTGGTAGTGAAAGAATGCCTATTGAAGACTCTTTTCTAGATAAATATATTTTTTCTATTTCAGTTCACTAACCATGGTATGCAGACATAGCTAATTATAGTGCTACAGGAAAAATCCCCCAACATCTACCCTACAGGGAAAAGACAAGGATTGTTTAGGAAAGTGCTAGATACTCATGGATAGAAGGAAATCTCTATCACATAGGGCTAGACCATCACATCAGAAGATGTGTAAGGGAGGATGAAATTTTTGATATCCATTGAGCTTGTCATGAGGAACCTTGTGGATGACACTTTATACATAAGAGAATAGGTCCATACAAGGTGCTCTCAATAGGATACTATTGGCCCACAATATTCCAGGATGCTAAGAAATTTTTGAAGGGATGTGGTAGATGCCAGAGAATGGGTCAACCACTCTAATCAGACGAGATGTCGTTGCAACCTCGAATAGTTTTAGAACCATTTGAGAAATGGGCCCTAGGTTTTGTAGGACCAATTAGCTCTTCATCTCAGCATAAATCTTGAATTCTAGACTACACCAAGTATGTCACGAAACGGATTGAGGCGAAAGCATTAACGAGATATATAGAGCATATTGTTTCAAACTTCTCATTTGAGGATATTTTTGTCTCCTTTGGAGTACCTAGAGAAATAGTGAGAGATGGAGGACCCTATTTTACATCTAATTTGATTTAGAACTTGGTTGAAAAATACAAAATTTGCCATAAAATCACCTCACCTTATCATCCGCAAGAAAATGGCGAAGTGGAAAGCACCAACAAGGTTATTGAGGGCATTATTACAAAGAGTGTAGCTAGCCATCAAAGAAATTGGGCTGATAAACTTCCAGAAGCACTATGGGCATACCAGACTACATGGAGGAATACTACAGGGTTCTCACCATATGAATTAGTGTAAAAATCATTTGTTTCTTGTAGAATTTTAAATTAAGTCACTAAAAGTAAATTTGGATCTGGAAACAACATAGAAAGAATGGTTGAATTAGCTTAATGAACTAGGTGAGAAACGGTTAGCTGCCATTCAGTAAACAGACACTTTCCAACAGCAAAGAGCTAAGTGGCATGAAGAAATCATTAAAAAGAAGAAATTTCAAAAAGGATATTGGGCTCTATTATATGATTCAAGATTTAAGGATTTTAAAGGGAATCTCTGCACCATATGGCTAGGTCCTTATGAAGTTGACACAATCTTTGACAATGGGGCTATAAATTTAGTAACCATTAACAGTGCTAGGACATTATTGTTTGCTAATGGGCACCGTCTTCAACTATATCACAAACCTGCTTCAAAGGAATCATTCATCAACATTGTCAAGGATTCTAACCTTCATATTACGAAGGCAGGGGATAATTCCCCTGTGTTTTGAATTTCTTAATTTTTTATAATATGTGTAACAACTAAAAATTAGCTTCTGTTGGCAACTGTTATAGCCAACAATAAATATTAAAAAATAAAAATAAAAACATATAAATAAAAATATGACTGTGAAAACCTCTTTTGGGGCACATAAGGACTAATTTTGACAGTTGACAACCACCATGTGGCAGTTGTTTCACATTTCATTTTCCTCCATAACAACATTATCTGACTCATGCATATTCTATTTTTATGTTGTTACAAGTTCTATTGGAATATGTTTGTAAATTCTTTTTGTAAGTATTTAAAATAGTCATGTAAATAACTAACGACTGTAGAAATAATGTGGAAACTGGGCCTGATGTTACATGTGTAATAGTTGTCAACCTGTAAGCAGTCATAGCAATGAAATCTTCAGCCGCAATATAGAAAAGAGAGATTATTCATCATCACTATTCCGTTGGAGAAATTCATACAACTGGCACATCAACACCGGCGTCAATTACATCACTGATCCTTGTCACCTGTCCTTTATTGCCACATCACCTCAGGTACATGATACAAAGGTATATCACTTTTTCCCTCTATTTAAAAATCATGGCAATTAATATGGTATCTCTTTGATGGTCGAGGATGGACATCACATTAAATTTGGGGGAGAGAACGAGTCATTTCGTAATCTATGATCACGAATTTAAAAATTTGGCAATCATTATTAAAACTTTGCCATCATTATCCTTTTATTTTTATCATGCAAAGAATTAAAATGTACTTAATGCCAAATCTCCATGATCTAGACCAATAATGAAACCATACTATGTGAAGTACGATCCTCCATAACCCGAAATCCTCATTTCGTTGCCTATTTCACTTCCCTAACAACAACCTCAGTGAAGCATTGCACCTTCATTCCAAAATTCTCAGAGCAAGAGTAGAATACAGAGTGTTGGGGTAGAGATGGAAGGAGCGGCAGTCTGACAAGAGCCCAGCTCAATTGAAGCATTGGAGAATGTTATGAAACTAACTCACAAGAAGATAGAAAAGATAGATCAACGACTTAGAAATCAACCTCTTCGAGGGGAAACCTCCTTTACATTACACAAATGAACAATTCTTAGATGATACAAATGAAAAAACATCTTTTCTATATATAGGAGTTTAAGGGGTCACAATATAATCAAAGATGACATAAAAATAATAATATAAGGCACAAAAATAAAAATAGTGGGCTTCTATGGGGCACAATAATAATAATATGGGGAAAATAGGAGCACAACAATAACAATAAGTGCTATAATGACAATAGAAATGGGGGAATCACTAGTATGATAGGGAACTAAAATGCCCCTCTCCTTCAAAAAACTATTGTGCTCAACGCTTGAGTAGTTATGGATGCTTTTGTATAAAATTCTCATCCTCCCAGTGGAATCTTCAGTTGGTACTTGTTCTTCCACTTGATGAGATACTCTGAAATTCATTGATTTCTAAGCTGTCGAGTTCTTGTTTCTATGACTGTTTCAGGTTCCAATATGATTTTTCATTCCTCATCATGTTTTGGAAATATAGTTTGAGCTAGGTGCTTATCACCTATAACCTTCTTTAAGCATGAAACATGGAAAACTAGGTGCACTCGGGAAGTTGCAAGAAGCTTCAATTTGTATGCCATAGTACCTATCTTTTGCAACACCTTGTATGGACCATAATACTTTGGTGATAATTTATTATCCTTCTTAGCTTGCTTGAGGGAAATTTGTTTATATGGTTGTAGCCATAGTAATACCCAATCAGCTAAATCAAAACTTCTTTCACTACGATGTTGATCTACTTTTTGTTTAATTCTATTCTGCACCAAAGTGAGGTTATCCTTTAATAGTTGGAGAACATGTTGATGCTCGATGTGATCTTCCATTGCTTAAACCTTAGAATTTTCTCTTAAATATGATATGATGGATGGTGAATGATATCCATAAAGTTCCATAAATTGGGTCATTTTTGCTGGAGTATGGAAGGAAGTGTTATACCACCATTCAGCCAGAGGCAAGCATTTGACCCATTGTGTCTGTTTATCATATACAAAGCAACGAAGACATCCTTCCAAAACTTTGTTTACTATCTCGTTTTTCCCATCAGATTGAGGATGATAAGATGATCTATGAGTTAATTGAGTACCAAGAACAAAAAATACTTATGTCCAAAAATTTCCAACGAAAATGGGATCTCTGTCACTTACAATAATCTTTGGGTTTCCATTTAGCTTTTGAATTGCTTCCATAAATACACTAGAAATTGTACTCGCTTTAAATTGACGAGATAATTCACAAAGGTGTGCATATTTGTTAATTCTGTCAACTACCACCATGATAACACTCTGTCCTTCGGACTTGGGTAAACCTGTGATACAATCAATTGAAACCTCCTCCAAACGTTGGCTTGGAATGGATAAAAGTTTTAATAGACTTGAGGTCTTAATTTTTTCAACTTTATTTTGTTGGTAAACCAAACATTCACCACAAACTTTTGAATATCCAATTTAAGGCCATCCCAAAAAAATTCCTTCTTAATCCCGTGATAAGTGTCTAGGAATCCTAAGTTCCCTCCTAAGGGAGAAGTGTGCAACTCCATGAGAATCTTTTGTTTAAGTTGGGAATTCTTACATAGGTATAACCGATCTTTGTACCATAACGAATCATTTTTCCAGCTAAACGTATCAGATATACTAGGATCTTTTTGTAGATTTTGAATGAGTGCCCACACTTCTTCGTCATTCTTCCATTCATTCCTTACTTCATTTGTCCAATCTGGTTGGATAATAGAAATGGCGCAAATAAATGCTTCCACATCCTCATCTTTTCTTGAGAGTGCATCTACCACAACATTTTTCTTTCCTTTTTGTAGATGATTTCAAAGTCGTAACCTACCCTCTTTGTGACCCATTTTTGATTCTCTTATGAAGATAATATTTGTTCTAAAAATTATTTAAGACTATCATGATCCAGTTTCACCTTGATGTGTTTTCCCATTAGGTAGGGTCGCCATTTCTAAAGTGCATGTAGTATTGCCAACATTTCCTTCTCATAAATAGATTTGTGTAAATATTTTCCTTTGATTGGACGATTTTTGAAAGCAATGGATCTTTCTTCTTACATTAAAACAACACTAATTCCATTTCCTGAGGCATCACATTCCACAATAAAGGTTTTATGAATTCTAGCGTAGCTAAGTCTAGTTCTTGGCACATTGCCTCTTTAAGATGTTCAAAGGCCTTTGTTACTTCTGGAGTCCATGAAAATGCATCTTTCTTCAATAATGTTGTTAGAGGTGCTGCTATTCTCCCATAATTATTAACAAACTTGCGATAATACCCTGTCAAGCTCAGAAATCCTCATAGATTCTTTATGGATGTGGGTATTTTTCATCCCTTAATGGTTTTAACGTTTCTAGGGTCTACCTTAAAACCTTCATGAGATACAATATGACCTAAATATCCCACCTCTTGTACTACAAAGAAAAATTTGGAGCTTTTTGCATATAATTGTTTCTCCTCCAATAGTTTGAACACCATGTCAACATGTTGAACATGATCCTTCCAAGACTTGTTGTAGATTAGTATATCATTAAAAAATACTAACACAAATTTTCTAAGGAAGGGTTTGAAAATGGAATTCATCAAACCTTCAAATGTAGAAGGTGCATTGGTAAGGCCAAAAGGCATGACCAAAAATTCATAATGACCCTCAAGAGTTCTAAATGTTGTTTTTGGAATGTGTTCATTCTTCATTCTGATTTGATGACATCCTAAACGAAGATCCAAATTGGTGAAGTAAATTGATCCATGAAATTGATCCAATAATTCATCAATGACAGGAATGGGAAATTTATCCTTAATAGTGAGCTTGTTGAGCTCCCTATAATCTGGACACATGCACCATGATCCATCCTTCTTGTGAACCAATATCACTGGAGCAAAGAAAGAACTTTGACTAGGTTGAATTATACCAGCCTCTAGCATTTCTACAACCATATGTTCAATTTCACTCTTTTGGGTGTAGGGATATCTATAAGGCCTGATGTTTTGAGGAACACTTCTTGGAATCAAATGAATAGCATGATCATGATCACGAAGAGCTGGGAGGTCTTTGGGAGTCTCAAATACCATGGAATGATTATCCAAGACTTTTTGGAGATCTGGAGAAATAGATGATTTCGATGTGGGAACCTGTAGTGAACATAATTGTGCAATTATGCCTCATTTTTTTTCTTTAGAAGATTTGTCATTCCGTTACCTCTAATTATCTCTCCTGGTTTCCCTGTGATACCCATTAATTCAACTTCCTTTCCTTCTGAAGAAAACTTCATGAAAAGTTCTTGAAAATTAAAATCTGTTGTACCCAAGGATTGTAGCCATTAGACTCCTAGTACAACATCAGCACCACCCATTGGAATGGAAATCATTGGGCTATTCAATACATATTCTCCCATGGATAGCTTGATATCATGGCACTTTCTAGAGAAATTTATGGTTCCTCCACTTGCAACCATCACTTGACACTCTGGTATTGGATATAGGAAGCAATTCAATTCCTTGGCTATATTACAATGAATAAAATTATGTCTACTACCCGAATCAATCAACATTATTACCTTTCTCTTCTTTATATGTCCTTCTAACTTGATAGTTTGAGGAGTGGTAATTCTAGCCAATGCATTACAAGATATGGTCGAATTCATTTCTTCTTTCTCTAGGGTTTGTTACTGGTGTATATCCTCTTCTTTTGATGTTTCTTGTTCCTTTTCTTCATCCTCCGCACAATCTGTGTAAAATAATTTATTCTAAGCACACTTATTACCTTTGGTGTACTTTCTATCACAACTATAACAAAGCCCTTTTGCTCTTTTTTCTTCCAATTGTTGTGGTGTCAACCCTGTAGGTTGTGGAAGGCTATGGGTAACAAAGCTTCCATCTTTATAATTGTGAGTGGTAGGATTCCTTGTTGCCATAATTTTTCTTTCCATTTTTCTTGCCAACCTGAATGCCTTCTGTAATGAATCGGGTTCCCAAAGGTGAACCTCATGTTGGATGTTATCATTTAAAGTCCCTATAAACACACCAATCCTATGCTGCTCTGGAATATCTTTTTGCCCTTATATTCAATTTTTGGAAGTCCTCAATTTGCTCCATCATTGAATCCTTTTGTTTGAGATTTATCAACTGGCTAAAAAGGGGGTTACTTTTTATATCCTCAGAATGTGTTATCATTTCATCCGTAAAAATTTCCCAAGTGACAATTTCTTCCAATTTGCTCCATCAATAGCATACAAATTGATTTGGTTCCAAATATAAAGTTTCAATGTGTACCTTTTCTATGTTTTGTACATTATGGAGATCTTAATATTGCTCCATATCTAGTATCCATGTTACGAGATCCTTGCCATCAAACTTCCTCATATCGATCTTTAGAACATGGTGGGTATTTGATCCAACATTAGAATCTATGAAATCATGATTAACATTTATTTTGTTCTCATCATGAGTTTCCTTTACTACCGTTTCGGCATTAATAAGCATTTCTTGTAGAAACTTTGTCAAATTTGTCTTCAAATCTTCCATCTTAGCTTCCACGCCATCCATCTTAGCTTCGATGTCATTCATCTTAGCTTCCACATCATTCATCTTAGCTTCTACACCTTTCTCTAAACCATTCACCTTAGCTTCCACACCCTCTTTTAAACCATCCACCTTAGCTTCCATGCCATCCATCTTAGCTTCTAGATATTTCTTTAAACCATCCATCTTAGCTTCTGTTACCTTTTGTGAGAGTGAATTTTTTTGCACTTGGTCTCTTAATTTTGATATATCATGTTTGATTTCTTCCTCTTCTTCATGAGTCATCCTAGAGCTTTCAGGTTTCTTACTAGGTGTTTCTATTTTCTTTCTTTGGGGCATAAATTAATGATAATTATGCTTCACTATTCCCTTTGAATTTCTTCAAACTAATTTTTCAAACCAAACTTATGCAAAATAAAAATAAAAAATAAAAAATAAACTACACACCTTTTTTCACTTTGTAGGAGCTTGATATTGTATCTGATGTATCTTTGAAACTTCGGATCTTCAAGATCTGAAATTGGGCACTGTGGTATCCCTTTGATTCCTCTTTCTAACACCTCAAATCTGATCAAAATTTGATTCTCCGAGAAAGTGTTATGCCCAATCTCCCAAGATGACCAGATTATACACTTTTTCAGTAGAGAAAAATTGTACGAAGTGCCACGTGTCATGGTTTCAACCTTCAAACCTGTAAAATATTCACAAAAAACTAAAATCTGTCCTCTTTCTATAACATCTTACAAAATTTCCATCTGATACTCAGAGAAAAAGTTATGACGATTTTCCCAAGGTCACTTGTTTGGGATGTAATTCGGGGGCCTGCAAAAACCCTAACTTCCTTGGATCATATCTCCAAAAATATAGTGATACAAGTTCTGCAATTTAGACCCATGGATCACTGAGATTACGTCTCAAACAATTTTTTTTAGCTTCTAAAATGTTTAACAAAAAAATTTATACCAAAAATTCCACGATGACCTATTTTGGAGCAGCGAAACCCTAGAATCCAAAGCTCTAATACCAAATGTTATGAAACCATCTCACAAAAAGATAGAAAAGATAGATCAACGACTTAGAAATCCACCTCTTCAAGGGGTAAACCTCCTTTACATCACAAAAATGAACAATTCTTGGATGATACAAGTGAAAAAACCTCCTTTCTATATAGGAGTCTAAGGGGTCACAATATAATTAAAGCTGACATAACAATAATAATATTAGGGCACAATAATAACAATATGGGGACAATAGGAGCACAACAATAACAATAAAGGCTATAATGACAATAGTGATGGGGGAATCACTAGTATTATAGGGATGTAACAGATACTTTCCCTGAGGCATGCTAGGTCTTTAAGGAAGCGGGTTAGTTCAATTTTTTCGAATGGCTCAATGAATCAGAGGAGTCAATGGCCATCGAATTCACTCAGAACCTACATAGGAACCATATGGTAGTTTGGGGGCTAAATATAGAAGTGATAGAAGAAGTGATTTCCTGTGTGACATCATTAGAGACTGTGGGGAAATGGTGGTTAGGGAGAAAAAGAAATGACCCCTCTCTTAAGGCAGAATTCCTTTAAGGAGAAGAACAATAGGGGAATTGACAGATTGTCACTCCCTCATCCATGGGGAGATGTTTCCCTATACATTACCTACGAGGGAATGGAAATAATCATGTTTAACTACTATTTTGCACTGCTAAATCACCTGTGGCACATGCAACTGATTAACCTTTCGTATTTATTGTTAGAAAACATCAGGCACATGTCAACGGCTGTAAAAAGTAATGCACACCCAAAATCTTGTTTCACCAATCACGGTCTTATTAAATTGATCATATTGGATACACCGGAATGACAAGGTAGAAGTTGGGAACAATTCATGAATAGAAAGACAAGGACCTCCGACAAGAGGTGAACTAAAATCCCTGATGCCCCAATGGAAGCAAGGACGACTAGAGAATGAGGCCAATCTTTGGAGAGTAGGATCAAGAGAATATCATTGAAGAATTCGATAGCTGGCACGATACCAAAGAAAAGGGTAAAAGTTAGTTCACGACCAGAACCTTCACCTTCATCCAGCAAGGAATCGAGTGAGGACATGGGGAGGCAGAAAGAAGGGAAACAACTCCATCCAGAAGAATACCCTCTACCATGTAAGGACAAGACTCAATTTTTGCTGCTTAAAATCAAGATTTTAGAAGAAGAAAATGAAAAATTGAGGTAAAAATTAGAAAGAATTGGAGCAGAAGCAAGGGTCTAAGGCCTGGATACCTTGGCACAAGCAGTGGAAAAAATGAGGGTGAATTCTGCATGAGGTCCTATGTGTGCGGCATGCACCATCAAATTAGCAAAAAACACATACAAATTCTGTGTTTCGAGCACCATCTTGATGGGTAGCAACCTGGGAGCTCATATACAAGAACCAACAGCTAAAACAGAGCATTCCATCGGCAGCGACCTAGGAGCTCATACAAAATAACCTGCTAACGATATTGTTGTTACACAAGAATGAGAAATAGAGGTAGAAGCTACCCAAGGATGAAAAGAAGAGGCTTCTACACAAGAACCCATTAATGAAGTTGTTGTTACACAAGAGCTAGTAGCTGAAATGGAGTGGCTCAATCCTCAGGATGTTGTTACACCTCCAAGTGATAGTGCATGTGAAGGAACACAGGGTCCTAAATCAAGATGGTTTTTAGAGAATATTTTATTGATATCAAAGTTGCAGAAGTGGAAACAATAGGTACTCTTGTTGTAGGAAGGAGTGATCTCGCTCGCGACACACCAAAAAATTAGCGAACTCGCTCAACGAGAAATGGGCTGAGAAGGAATTAGCAGAAAAATGGGAAAGATGGGAAGAGGAGAAAGCTATGAAGAAGAAAGAAGAGGAGTTGCAGCTGTTGCCGCAACTATTTCAGGATTTAATGAAAGAAAAATAGAAGCTGCATGAACTCACCCTAAATCTATTAGGGTGTAGAGTGCACTCACCATCCTACCTAGTTTTTCTATGGGAACGATTTTTCTTGTTTAAATTGAAGGCAATCTACGAAAATAAACCATATTTGGGTAATTATACCCAAACCGTTTTGGAAATTTTTCGTGCATGTGATTTCCATGATCAAAGATTCTTTGCGAACTTTTCCTCCATAATATAATTTGTGAGAATGTTAGTACGCACATGGTTGCGTGTGTTCTTTCTTACATGGGTGATCTACAGTTGCGTGCCTTTATTTCTTTTATGAAAAATCAAGAGAAAGCAACATTAATAATCTGGGTTGAACCAGGTATGGTCGTAGAATTAAGACAACTTTTTCAGGAAATTGTTTAGTGTTCCAAATGTTAAGGAATAGGTAGCCATCTACAAGTGAAGAATTGTGAAGCTCTGCATCAACCTTTTGTGCAAATGAAGACTCGTGCACTAACAGGGTGCCATAAACACACAGAGGTTAGTAGTGTAGGACTACAGGAAAGTGACCCATTTGGTTTTCAAAATTTTGTGGTTTTTATTGTATGGGTCCCAAAGTATGACCTGATTGTGGATCGGTTGGGTGCCCTTTGGATAGGTCTCAGGTTTAAGTATCCTTTGACTTGTCTACCAGTGGAGGAGTACCAGCCTCAGTATCAACTATGTGATTATGAGGAGGAATCTTGGCCACACCAGCTGATGGCCACTTAAGGCTACAGGTCTACTGAGGAGGACAGTGCTAATGCCTATAATCTAACAAAACTACATATGAAGTATAGTAGTAGGCTCTGAAGTATTTTTTCATGAGGACATGCAATTGTTTCAGCTTGGGGTAGATGTTGGGTGTAGGTTTTGTGCATGTTTTGGACACCCTTTTCCGCTCATCCTTGACCATTTCATCTCTTAACCTGTTGACTTTATATCATAATTACCTTTTTCCCGGTTATAAGAATCCATTTTTGTTCTAACGTGTTATTTTTCCATTTTTGTTAAATATGAATGAGGTGATGTATTTTTTATGCCCAACCGAGGCAATTATGGAAATAGTTTTCTAGCTCTATTTATTTCAAGTAATGCTCCAAAGTCTATGACCAAAGGATGAACAATGGTGTGATAATTCACAAAGGGTTTTTTGAGTACTTGTCATTTCATAGCATTTATGTTACACCCCAAGTTTTTGTTACACCATGGGAAGTTGACTACACGACAACTGTCTAGGATCGTGGGTACTATTCCACATGACAAATGTCATAAATATTGTATTATCTATGGGTGGATAACGAGTCAAGGTAGTTGTGATTTTGAGAAATGGTGTAACAACAATAGGCCTTGTGTTTAGAACCTGCTGTAACGATTTCTATTTTCTCTCGATATTGATCAGCATGAGAATCGTGAGATTCTCATGACTGATATATTTCTTATTTTGGACATGTAAATCTTATAAAGGAGACCCAGTTCCATGTAAATGGAACAAACAGTATAATTAGTTTTCTCCTATAACTCATAATCATTTTAATACAAAGAAAAATGTTGTCAATGTTTTCTTTTCAGACGTGGTGTTGAGACTTTACTAATTTGCATCTCATCCTGCGCCTTGCTAGGGAGAAAAAGCCCTCCTCTTTAGCAGGGATTGAAATTGTAGCAGTAGCATAGTGGTAGATTAATTATTTTTCCTTTCTGTAAGTGTGAAATTATTTATGTCGCCATGTAATTTGCAGAATGGGTTTATTTATGTTTCCATATTTTTGATATGTTGTCACACATGATTGATTTGAACATAATATTCAGTCAGTCGGCTTAGTTAGTGGTCTTGTGTGTGCCACACCATTTTCCTTGGTAACATGAAGTGTGGTTTCGTTTTTGAAGAATGTTTTTTTATTTCTGCACGTGTTACTTTCGGCAATTAAATTCAGTGACATTTATTCTATCTTTTACTTTTACTCTTGGCTAAAGTGTATCATCACAGACAGTGCATACTCCTTTGAAATAAATAGACCTACCTAGGCTGACATTTAATGGTTGCGATTTAGTAATATTAATATTCATTAAATTGGCTCAACACCTGTGTCAAGAAACAAAGAGTTGATTGCAACATCTACTTAAGCATCTAAGATGAATTATCTTTCCAATTGAGCCTTTACCTTGATAAACTCCATTTCATCTTGAATATTTTAATATGTTAGAGACTAAAACACTAAAAAACTCTCTTATATTCCTTTGTTCTCGATTGAGTGTTTGTGATAGGTTTTTTGCCCCTACTTATATGACCTCTGTGGCTAGGGCCACCTCAAGCCATATTAATTCAATAAGGTAGTAACCATCATTGAGATAACTGAATGAACCAATGGGAACACCAATCCTCAGGTCTCACCCCAAATAATATGATTGTCTAAAGTTTAAATGGCACCCCAAGTTATTTAACTGACATACTAATCCATAACCCTCGATTATGCTTAGAAGATTCTAGTGAATTCCTTAGTGGAGTTGTGCAATGGTGTTGTAAACCCACTTGGGAATCCAATATTCATAGATCCTCAAATATTTGTGTATCCATTCTCAAGTCATCCTTTTGAAACATGTAGAAAATCCCATCCACCCAAAAAGGTACCATATTGCGATAAGCAATAATGGAATGAGAACATGCATCCTTCGCACCTCCTACCATGAAATTATGCATGCTAGAGAAGGATGGCCTTATGAATAACATAACACCCATGCATTACATCCTTTTCATGCCATCCAGGGGAGCATGATTTGCATTCACAAATTCCAAGAAATCCATAATAAGGGTTCCTTCATCTCTTGGATCCCATCATTTATCCAACATCCCTTGAATACATGCAATCTCTTCATTAGCAAGACAATGTATGCCTTTGTTTTTTAATTGCCTGGCATGATATGGGAGGATAACCACTATTTTAGGAAGAATATATTGAATGAATTCCAATCCTTCCTCAGGCACTAAGTATTAGATATTTTACAAATTTGGCAAGCCCTGATGCATTTTTTTATTAGAATGGTGACTTGTGAATCCCCTTTGCAACTAACATGGCATAGCCATCTCTTGTATCAATGATAAATATTGTCTCCAAGGCATATAATGCATAAAATTATACGACATTATTACTTTCTATTGATGGTGCTTGAAATCCGTCAACCAAGGAGGTCTCCCCAATGTGAAGTCTCAATTAGACCTGACACCCTTTGGAGTAGGAACCCCAACCGGAAATATTACCGGTTGCCATTACTCTTAGGAATTTCCCTTGGTTCCAATTGTTAACATAAGAGGTTATATAAAAAATATTTGAAACAAGCAAGTTAACACTGGGAGGCATACAATCGCAATGTATATAAGGTGCTTTCACAAAGAGGATAGGGAGAGTGAGCCTCTAGAAGAGATGTAATAGTACCATCCTAAAAGAGACACAAAAGAGCATATGAGTATTGCTAGTAAACCTATAAAGTAGTTTACAAGACAAAAATTATCATAAAGGCAAGTAATGATGCACATTCAATAATATACATACCAAAGCCAATGAAAAAGTTCATTTTCATTAGTATGAGTTAACATAAACATACATCGTATACAATGAAAGAATAGTCTCACAATTATTCACAACATATGAGTGAAAGTGCGTCGGCTCTATGACCTTCATATATTAAGTGAAAGTGCCAAGAAATACAATTACAATGCTGCCACAATAGCCTCAATAGTGGAACATTAAGCCACCACTTCCTCCTCCAAAGAAATATCTTCTCTCGTATGCCAAGCTAGAGAAGCCAAGGCGGGAAGTTCAAGTCCCAAAAGTCCTTTTGCTTGAGTTATGAGGGTGTATTTATAACAAATGAGGTGAATCTCCACCTCCCATGTGACTGTGGACTTCCCTCATGAGTCTTGAGCTTCTACAATGACTTTTCGAATTATTTTATGACCTTTGAGATTCTATATGACAATATAACTTTCTAGTGACTCTTCATATTCCATGCAAGACCCTTGGTCTTCCACACATTTTACATTTTCTCATTTTGGGAAATTACACAATTTCGTTCCACAGTTGATGTGGTAAGACACATTGACACATATGACATTGTGATGACACTTGTACAAGCCATGACTTGGAAATGATGACGTGGAAATCCTAAGCTCTTCTTTTTGATGCTATGAATTTAACTTCTCCATGATGGATATTGTACGTGTTTTATCTTCATCCTTCAAGAGGTTGGTTGATATGGAGAAATTCATGTTATCTTGATCTTCAATCTACTGTTGTGATCTAGTCTCCCTTCATCTTCTTTCTTGATGATAATCTTGTCTTTAGAGCTTCATGAGTGTCTTCTACATGATCACCTAAGCATTCTCCTTGAACATCATCCTGTCATATTGAGATATAGTACATGCAGATGGAATTCACCCATGACAAACCAACATCAACCCAAAGATATCCTAATCTAACTCTCCTTACACACTTCATTGATTGGACTCAGGATTGAGTGTAGGATAGAGAAGAAGGCATAAGGATTGCACAATGCACAGGTCTAAGAGGCAGGAATGATAGTATGGTGACTCTGATTGTGCAATGTATAGTATCTGGGGGTCAAAGAAGGAATATTATGCAATTGAGGGAGTTAAGGAGACAATAGTGAGGGATTTCTCATTGAAACTAGGAAATGCACAATTCAGGGAAACAAGGAGGCACAGGACTACGCATTTGGACAAGTTAATGAGACAGTAATGAAGGCTTACTCATTGTGATTACAAAATGCATAGTGTATGGAGGATAGTGACTAAAGGTTACACAATTGAGGGAGATAGCGACATAGTGAGGCAAGCTTGCTCATTGTTACTATGTAATGCATAGCTCAAGAGAGATTTTGGTACACTAGATTGCACATTTCTGCAGCTCATAGAGATAAGGAGATAAACTATGCAATGCACATAGAGAAACTAGTTGGAGAATAAGGTTTTAAAGTTTCCAAAGGGAGGAGGATCATTTAGCACAATGAATACACAATGCACAATCCTTGGAGGCTATGAATATACATTGTGTAGTTCCAAGAGGCAGGACAGGCTAACTAATGCCTGATACAGTGTAATGCATAGTTCAGGGAAGCATACTGGAAGGAGGTTGATCAGGGAAAAATCATCATCGGAAAATAGGTAAGTCTAGGACCAGATCTCACAGAGATGGGACCAGAACATTACTTTGAAAACACACTTATAGATGATAAACCACTCTAAAATGTAGCATTTATCAACATTTCCTTATTGAAACAATAATAGAACAAGATTTACCTCCAAGTGTGACACTTAAGATATAATTTTCCACATAAGTGACGACACTAGTGAAACAATGCTCAAGACTTGAGGAATATGTCTAATTCATGTCTTTATGATAGATATAACACAATAGTGTAGGATAAATGCATCAAATTCCCTTCAAAAATGTACAAATATCTTCCTTTGACTAGATGTGACACTTCGCTAACCACAAGATGACACTTACAAAAGTAAGATAAAAGTGAAAATGACACTTGCAAAGGCTAGAGAAAGTGAAAGTGACACATTCCAGAGTCAAGATAACATGAGAAAGACAATTTTTAAAGTGAAATCATGCAAAAACGATAGTCACAAACATGAAAGCAACACTTGTGAAAACAAAGGTGCGCCAAAGCGACAATTGGGAAAACTCACCAAAATAGAAGCAAATGCAATCGAAGTGAGAAATAATAGCAATGGAGAATGCACACTAACTATAGACATGTGTTGCATAGTACACTAAGCTTATGTATTGAACAATCACTATCACTAGTGATTATGCAAGCCTTACCATCAAGTATCATCTAATGACTATCTTAGATTGCATAGAAAGATGTGTGTTTGTGGATTCATCGTAGATAGAAAATGTGTGGCCAAGTGACTTTGAAACTTACAATCTAAGAAGATGTCTCAAACACATAAAAAATCATCAATTGACCATGAAGTGAAAATCGACGGATCATAAGATCCTCAATAGGCTACAAAATTTGAGTGTAAGAAAAAAATTGGAAGCTCTTTGTCGCAACGACAACCCTTGGCGAGACACTGGTAGAACTCCATATTATTTGTTTAGGTTTTACCTTTAATTGCAAGGTCTCATTATTTCAAGAATTATTGATTAACCATGTAGATTACCCTAGTTTTTCCTCTTATCCTTGCTAAAGATATAGTCTCCTCTATTCCTTTCTTGTAAGAGTATTCTATTACTCACAATCTTGTGTTAAAGGACATAGAAGACCTCCATTATATAGCAATGGAGGAGGCTCAGTGTAGGTTAAGGATAAATATGACAAATGGATAGATGAAAGTCCCTATGTGAGCTTACAACTCACCATAGTTAGCTCATAGGGAAATGAATCGTTGGAAAAGACAAACTCCAACACCCCCCCTAAGCGAAACATAGGGAGTAACTAAAGAAGAAAGAAAACAAAGAATGGGTCCCAACAATGAGGCTTGATTAGGTACCCATGTACAAACTCTCATAATTGAAGAAAGAGAGAAAAACCCATAGGAAAAAATCCCCCGGAAAAGAGAGAAAAATGCCAGTGCTCAAATTATCACGATGATAAAATTTGAGATCCCATAACAATCCATTGAATTGCAAGAACATAGGCTTCTCCAATCAAGAAGTATGAAATTATGAAGTACCAAAACTCTAAATATGAGGGTTGTGAAACCTCATTGAGGTTAGTTGATTTTTGAAGTAGGATTGTTGCAGATGCACACAGGTGGAAAACATTGTCAACTTCTACAAAACAAAATTCAGAGAAACTAGGTATCGGTAAAGATCCAGGACAAAGGCTTCAAACATAAGCAACACCATCAACCAAAAAATAAATAATGAGGCCTGTAAGTATGGAAAATTTCATACAAAACACTCCTAAACGTTTTTGAACATTATCACCATTACATTGACCAAAACAACAATATCTATTACCATCTAACTACCCCCCTTAGAACACAATTACAAAAGGAACGAGAATCAATAGTCCCCAATGTCAGCAAATTCCCCCCTAAAACATAATTGAGGGTACAAAAACAATCAACAATGAATAACTGATGCAGCACAATGATAGGAATTCTTCAAGAATTGGTTCAAATAATGCCACGACCATCCATTGACCCATCCACAAACAATCTTGATGGTCCACACTAGTCCATGATTCATTCTTTCACATCTCTTTTGTAACGATATAAATTTCGGACTACTAACTAACCAATAGTGTTGATGCTTGTTTGATTTATTATGATGAGGATGTGAAAATGGCTTATTTTGTGCCTCTAAAGGCTTCGACTTGAGTGCATCCATAATATCATTTGGAATGACATCAACAACCATGTCTTTGATCTACTTATCATAGTCAACAAGAGAATTTTCTTCAAGCACCTCATAGTTGGATATAGGTGATGAGGCAGCTGCAAGATCATATCCAAAACCTACTCTTGCTATTTACACTACAAGGTTTATAGGAGAAACAATTTCCTATCCATTCTTTTCAAGTCCTCCTTCGGTATATCCTATTTTACTCAACAATCTAGATCCAATTCCAGTAGTATGCTTTTCAAAACTGGGTGTGACAAAGGCATGTCATTGAATCATGATCATCAACATCATCCTTATGGTATTCAACATCATTAAGTATGGAAGTGGGATATATTAGCACCTTAACACCTTAACATCAACTATCTCCATCTCAAATTTTTGAAAAAAACTAACTTCTAATTCAAGTTCCTACTTAGAATCTTGCAAATTTCGAATGACCTCATCCTTCTCAATTAGCTTTTGAGACAAGGCATCATAATATTTTTTCAAAAAATGATATTTCTCCATCATTGTTTCTTTTAAACAATCAATCTCCAACGTGTGTGAGTATTTTTCTCTTCTAGTCACTTCAAATTTTTTGTTCTTGAGTTAGAAAAGGACTCAACTTCCTCCTGCAAGTCATCAAGGAGGTCAATCTTCTCTTGAAATTTATCTATAAGCATCTAGAAATGTTTCTCCATGGATGAATCTAGATGTTCAACCTTCTTAATTTTTTCAGCTATTGAAGTTTGCAACCTATTTTTAAGAGTTGCGTTGTACACTTGCAATATAACCACAACTGAGTGAAATTGAATGACCTCTTTACAAAGTTCATATGCTTCCCTCTTTTCACAAAATTCCTCCAATCTTTTAACCAAAATGAAAAGACCAAGTTGGAAAATGTGTTTTTGTTGGCCAAAAATGCAAAACTACTATAAAACAAACCTAATGATGATAACAACAATAGTTTAAAGCTTCCAATTACCATACAAATTGTTAGCATCAATCTTTGAAACCTTCCACCAGTGATCAAATATTCTCTTACAAAGAGGTCTAAGAGTGTCAAAGTCAAATTTTGTCATTTCAGTGAGTTTTCAAGTAAAATTTGTTCACTAAGTACTAGGTCTAGGGTTTTTTTTCACTCCTTCCAAAGTTTTCCAAGTGTCGGTCCATGTCACCATTCAGCTGACTGTACCATCATTCAAAGAGTTTTCATCATCATTTCAAGTTCCAATGGTTCATTTTACACCTTGTTCGTGCTTCAGTTGTACTTGCATAAGGCCCATTTCCCTCTCCTAGGGTTTTGAAGGTAATTTATCTTGGATGGTCAAATCATCAAAAAAACTTGTATCATGATGTTCATACACCTTCCCTTATCCTTAATGTATCTTATTAAACACTTCCCATCACTGATATCCCTCAAATTCCTCATTTTCCCACAAACCCTAGTTTCTTTCTACAATTTGACAATTTTCTAGGCTAAGCATGTGTTTTTCCCTTTTGAACCCTTCCCCTCACTCAACATTTGAAATTCCACTTTCCCCTACTTCCTAACATCCCTCCCTACTTCCCAAAACTTTCTCAAGAATTTATAAGCCCCTTATCCCCTTCATTTCACTTCATTTCGATAAATCCCCTCTTCCACACATCTGGACAAGTTTTACTCAAATGATGTTGTTGAGCAATGAAAAATGAATTTTCAAAACGTGAGAGAGTTTTTCGTCCAAAATAGGCCAAGGAAGAAAAACCTCCTTCACGTTTTAGATAGGTGTCATGGTTTTAGAGAAATACCAAAAATACAGTTGCCTTAGGAGAATCTACGTACTTCTAGAGTGGCCTTGGGAAAATCAAGATTTCTCCTAGCTTGGTTAGCCAAATGACTTGTCTGATGAGTCAATTGATAACTAGACACAAAGATATTTCTAATGAGCTATCATGAGCTCAATTTGGAGTTGAGAAATACCTTCAAAAGTTGACTGCAACAGCAATCTACATTTAGGCAGCCTCATTTTGCACATTTTGACCAGTCTTGGGAGATTGGACTTTTGACAGGGAAAATAAACTCCAAATTGGAAAATTAAAGATTTTTTGAAAAGTAGACTCAATAAAATTTCCAACGAGAAATCACATGCCCAATTTGGACACCAGGAAGGCCTCCAAAAGAGGTCTGCAAAAGGTGTTGCGCATTAAATTGGCACCACACACCTGTGACAAGTTTCAGTGTAAATTTGTTCAGGCATTGCACATTAAATTAGCGCTGCGCACTTGCTGAAAACACTTCAAATTTGCATCAAAACACCTCCAGAGATCTTTAATGATTCTTCCAAGTAAGTACAGTCATCCACCTTGCTGAAGAAGATTTGTTGCTTGGTTTATTGAGTTGTGTGGTCTCATCTAAAGCAAACCCTAGTTGTCCTTGAATTTCTTCTGAAAACCCTAAATAAGCTAAAAATACCTCTCATAAGCCACCAAGGGTCATTTTATGCTCTTCTCCTTCATTTACACATAGTTTACCAAGTCTTTTTCACTATCCATCAGTCATCAAGCTTCATTTCACTAAACCCTACTTTCTACATCAAACCCTAGCCCTAATACACTATTCACTTACCCTAATTCCCAATTCTTACTTTCCTACTATTCCTCATTCCCTTATCAAAATCTATACCCTAACTCCCTCAAGTATTCACATCCCCATACATCTCACTTACCTTATAAAATAAATCTCTTCATACTCATCTTGTTATCACTACAAACCATCATTTCACATCACCTATCATACCACCAAAAAACCCTTGGAAAGAGACATAGACTATGAGAGGGAGGAAGAAACTTTCAGTGACACTTCCAGAGAATCACATGTGCCAAGAAATCCACACAAAGGTGGAAAGATCATCTGGGAGGAACCTATCAGTCTCACAGATTTGTTTGCTTGTCCTCTTGCCATATCATGTTTTAGACATCACTCTCGCTATGATTTTTGTGAAATGGTGGAGAGGGTCAAGTTTCACCATGAGCTGACCAGGTTATTTGGCATTAATCTAGAAAATGATTAGATAAAGCTTGCTGGTGTTTCATTCATATTTTCACCTACTATTATTTCAGAAGCAACCGACATTCCAAATGTAGGTGAGCAGTGGAACAAGAGGCTTAAGGCTAAGTTGGAAAAGGCCTTAAGAAAACAAGAAAGAGAAAGATAAACTCAAAATCTTGGCTGAAGAATCATTGGCTCGTAAAAGCACTTAACAAGGATCATTCATGCAAAACTTCAAGAAATTTGGAGCAATTTTTGTCATTTTTAAAATTTTTAATGTAAAAAACGGGCTTTTCCAATCGGTGGCACTGCACTTTTGTTGGGGACATCATCTTGCAAAATGGTTTACATTTTTGGTATTAGCATTGAAAAATATGAAATCTCATAAATGGATAAGAATTTTGGACAAATTCTAGGTCTCCAAAAGGGCAAAAAACACCTAAAAAGTGCCATCTCTACCACTTTTTTGCCACACAGGAAGCAGTCTTGGGAGAATCAATTTCTGGAGGGGAAAATGGACTCCAAATTAAGAAATTCAAGTTGTTCCAGAAATTAAAATTTAAAAGATTTCCAATTACCTACCCTACATCTGATTTAGACTCCGGTATGGCTTCCAAAATTGGCTTAGAAAAAACGTTTCGCATTAAAATTTTGGCGCTACGCTTTAAATGGATTTTGCCAATTTTCCCTGATTTTCCAGATTTTTCCTAGTTTTCTTGGGAGATCACTTTTTCCTCATTTCTTGGTAAATGTAAACATGGTAAATGACAAATTTGATGTAAACATGGTTGAAAATCACTTCATAGGGTAGATACATCAAGTTCCAACTGGTTTTGAGCTATAATGAATTGGTTTCCTTGGTTTTAGAGGCAAGTTGTTCCACTGCCTATATTCTTGTTCCTAGTTTAGATATGGTTGAAACCACCCCTCTTCTCATGGATTCGACCTTGATAACTAGCACGAGTGGTTTCCTTGCCTATATTATATAATTTCTTAGTCATTTGTAAAGGTTGGACTTTGGCAGAAGTGTTGGCACTCATTAAGCATTTGTATCAACAGTGTGGCAAGGAATAAAACCAGGTTTCACAGCTATTTTTGTGGGATTCTTGTGATAGTGAGTTTATATATTGTTTATTCTTTGTTATGATTTTTTTTATGATGTTTTATATGTATCCACATATTTCGCTCTCTTTTAAACAAAATGAATCAAGGTGAATAGACAAAATACACTAAATTTACAGTGCTTTGTCTTGGAAATGCATTTGGTTTTCAATGTTTTCACTATTTGAAGAGGATTAATAGTTTCTTATGCCCTCCTCAACTCCTCAGCTGTCTTACTCTACCATCTCAATCCATTTCTAGTACATAAACTTTTGTCTACCTTGCCCCACAGGACATCACTGTATCCCTGAGTTGATTTCCTGGACCCAATCTACCTTCTCCAAATTGATCCAGCAACCAAAACTTAAAGTCAAACTAGAAACCCTAATCTCCTATACCTAGCCTAAAATCAGCATTCATTTCGGTCATCTCAAGCCCTAGTTGTGAATATCTTAATTGATATTGACAAGGAGAGAGCCCTCTCTTGACCTAGTAGGGCTAGCTACCAGGTTAAGCGTGGTTTGATGTTACCCTAGACCTACCTTCCTTCAACCTAAGGTAGATTTAGGCACTAACACAAATAAAACCAATTCACCTAGTTTTTCATGGCTCACCAATAAGGAAGCATTTCATAACCACCAACCATCAAAATACCAAATGGATAGAAAGTCATTCTCCAATAGACATCGTGTTTATAGGATTTTAACTTTAAAACAATCCTTAAGAGTATAAGGGTTATAAAATTCCCTTTTTGAAAAACAAAAAAGATAATTTCGTCTCCCAAAATTAAAGTCAAAAAACGTGGATTAAACCACTAAAACCAACACAAAAAAACATTTATGGATCTAAGGCATAGAGAAAAAAAAAAAAAAGAGAAATGAAAAGACAATTGACTCAAGTAACAATGGTTTTACCCTCTTTAAGCAACTTGTAAGGCCAACGTCCAATGAAATTCACCAACCTATGAACTAGCTGCCAGAGTCAAAATCTGAACCGAGATCCATATACAAGGCCTCTATTATTTCTCTCATTCTCAAGCAAATTAAAAAAAAAATACGACATATGTGATGCCCGATAATGTTGTGGAATCAACAGATTCTCAGGCAGCCTCAAATATGAAGAATGTGAATAAAGAAATTGGGAACAAGGCTAATTCAAAACCTAAATCGAACAATCATGTGCTACAAGCGCCAGTGAGTTATACAACCACATTGGCAGCATTTTCTTCTATTTTTCCTAATTTTATTTTCTCGTCACGATGTGACCTCAATTTCTCTCCCACTATTTTCAAATATCTTCCCCTAATGACCCCCAATTTGGATCATTTCACTACTCTCTCAGGTTTTTTATTGATTTTTCAGTCATTGTTTAGTTTCCAACTCCAATGAATCCAAATCCATGTCAAGAAAATTATTAACTAAATAATTAATTATATGATGAAGAATGTAGAAAATGGGAATGTCAGGTTGGAGATGAAAATTACATTATAATCATTGAAACAAAACCGACTAATGAACCTGGTGCTATCACTTCCACATCTTCGATCCATGCCTTAGATGTTACAATAATGGTGATAGCTAGGGTTCGCAATGAGACTACTAGTGTTCGTAGTCCTAAGAGACTAAAATGGTGGCTTTCGCTTGAAAATTATGATGGATAGGTGTCCCACTGTAGCATTCTTTTTCACTTTCAGAGGAATTCACCAACATTTTTAACAACTCTGTGAGATTAATACCCTTTAAATAATGATCGCCACATATTTAGTGTAACAAAAGATCAGCAATATCACCATGCCTCTCACTGATGAAGCTTTCTTGAGAGATTTTGGAACTTAACATAAAAGTGTAGTTGTGGTTAACCAACATATGAAAAACATCCCAACACCACACAAAATTTATATACGAAACATTAGATACACCTCTTTCCATCAATGACTGAGGCAACAGTCAATTTTGGAAATCCAATCTGATCACTAAAGTGCAATTCTACATATTGCAACACGATATTTAGATTAGAAAGGAAAGAAGCTTCAAAAAAATAATTCAGTAGGGGAGGAATCACTTGCTCCGATACCGTGTAAGAATATTATACTACTCATAATCTTGTGTTAAAATACATAGAAGACCTGTATTATATAGCAATGGAGGAGGCCTAGTGTTAGTTAAGGATAACTATGACAACTAGAGAGATGAAAATCCCTATGTGAGCTTTGCAACTCACCATGCTTAGCTCATAGGGAAATGAAGCATTGGAAAAGAAAAACTCCAACATTTCTCATGTTCAAACACGTCAACATAAGACTAGTCACACCTCAATTGTTTCAATAGGGGAGAAGGATTACAAGTATATCAATAGTTTGATATTCAGAATTAGGCATGTTGTCTAATGTTGCTTTGCTACCAATCAGCTTGTTTAGTACCCTGACAGAGTCACCTCAAGGAAACACAGGCATCCCTTTGCTTCTAGCAAGCTTTTTTAGTGCCACGATGAAGTTGTTTGCTTCACCTCTCTGCATAAGAATCCTTTCTCTTCTTCACCCCTTATTTAGTTACTAATATAATGTGCAAAGGAACTTATTTATTTTGAAAGTGGAAGAGGGATCCAATTAATTTATTTGTAAGAGAGGTTGTTCCTTGTCTAAGGTATTTGAGATATAACTGAAACTGATATGATCGTTTAAATTTTTCTCCTTTCCCTTCTCTACTCGGTTAATTGAACATATTAAAACACCAAGGATGAGTTAAGAAAGAAGATCCAAATACATATATGGGATTTTCAGTTTCACCAAAGGCTTTCCATTCAAAATGAATCATATTTTTCATCCAAAACGCCATTGATTTTAAAGACATATAAACCAAGACAGAGAAGAGGATACAAAATTAGACAAGAATTGTTTGTTGTCACAATTTCCCCTTTTAGGCTTCACCACATTGTATTTTGAGTCAAAATAAACATCTTTCATGTAGATTCATATTAAACAAAACATGAAAAGGAAATACATGACAAATCAAGAAAAACAAAGAAAATGGAGAACTGAACTAAAGACAATCATGGGAGACAGGAATAAGAAAACCATAGAAATACCAACTTAGAGAAAATACAAGATAAGTGAGGAAAACTAGGATGCAACTAAACCTAATTTTAACCTAAATAGCTAGAAGGTCAGGGATAAGTGAAGTGAAATTTCCAATGTAGCCACCATAATTGCTCTCTACTTGCAAACAAAAATATACATGTAATTAAAACATATATAAAACAATGTGCAAAAGGAAATATAAGAACTTGAATAACTTACATAATACATTGAAGGTCTTTACTAAAGGCAGAAAGATGTGCCATAAAAACTAAGCTTAACAAATGAGAAACCTTACATTTTCAATGAGAAAAACAATCATACAAACCTGGAAGGCTTATTGTGAATGTTTCTTCATTGGTGTTGTCCTTCTTAGCAAACATCAAGAAATATCGAAGCTTATTATTAGAAAAGGGCTTGCTAAGTACGATGCTTCCAGCTAGTCATAGGTTCAATCATGAAATTCAAAACAACCATTTTGAAAACCCTAAAACTCTCCGCAGAATGAACTTTCAATTAGCACACTCAAATCATGGAGAGAATATTGCAAGGAAAAGATAACCTGATCTCGTTCAGATGCTTTGTAAAAATAGTGAGGACCTAACATAACCATCAACAAAGACTGAAGTTCCTCAAATGTTTAACATGTATCTAAACAGTAAAATCATAAATCATAAGTATTAATGCATTCAAATAGATAAATTAATGTAAAACAAATATCATCAAATATACTAGTGGGAAAATGATTATTGGAACGATAGTTGTTAAACCTATTGCTATGATCAGGTTGGTAGCTTGACATAAAACATTCTTGATTTTTGATGAGCTCCCTTTGTGTCGAATTCCATATTAAACCAGTAACATGAAAGTTGGCGAAATCAAAAGCAAATTTCATCGTTGCAAATATTGGAAACTAATTAAAAAAACATGCTGACAAAACGTTAGAAGGATATTTTAGATCAAGTCCAATATTCATATCAAAATGACGGTTTTGATCCACTAAATAATTCATGAATTGAACCCTGCTCAAAAGGACTGAATGGGCTAGAAAAAAAATTATTAGTTTAATAGCATTCACAATGAAGATTAGGAGTTGATTGTTCACAAAAGAACTTAACATATATGAATGCTTTAGCCAATGTTGGTCTCTATCTTGATAATTAGAATGATAGGCTTCATATAATTGTGCATCCATGAAAGATATACATTTGAAACCTAAATTCCATACAAGACACATGGTGATGAATCAGGTAAAGCAAAATATTTAATCTAATCAGAAACCAAATCTTGAAAGTTAGGAAAACTATATCCAAAATATCGAAAATATTTCAAGAAAGAGTTTGCATCTAGAGAAATAATAAAAAGGCAAGAGTTTTGTCAGAAACTCCAAATCCGATTAGATTAGGGAGCTTACTAGGATTGCAGGAACCTGACATAACCATCAATGAAAGTTAAAGTGCCTCGACTTCTTGACAAGTTCTAGAACTTTGAAAATATGGATAGCTACATTTTGAGAACTGAGTCAAATTGCAAATCACATGTGGACAACTATTATAAGACAAGTCAATAAGATCACTATTATCGAGATGGAAGCCATTTAAATCACTGATTTGATTATATTTTATAACCTCAACAAATAGATTAAGCAAGTCATAGGATTCTTTTGATTTCAAATCTAGAGATGTATAAATCAAAGAAACTTCATGAGCAACCTAATTTGAAGAGTTGTCCTCATGCAAAACAAGAGATCGCAAGGAATGAGATGGATCCTCAATGATTTGATTATTTTATACTTCATCATGTGTAACCTTACCATATTATGTCAATTCAAGGTTTTGCTTATCATATTGTAGCTTCAAAGAGCATAGCATGTCTTCATCACAAGTTAGTTCATTATAAAAAATAGGACACAAGGGATGGAAATTTGAAGAAGTTAATGTAAAAAGATATCCTTGAGAATTGAAAGGGTTAGCTGATGTGCCCATACAATCATCATAATGTACATCAATAGAGTCATGACCATCAAAATGATGGTTGCTCAAGGCTTGAGATTGATTAAGAGTTTTGACTTCATTTGATTGAATACCAAGATGAATAAATTCCAAATCAACCGAGAATGGAAGAACACCATATTGACATGGAGGGTCTTGAAACAGAGAAGAGAGATTGAAAGAATCTTCAACATTTTTCTCCTCTACCCATGAAATGTGATTACCTTGCACTTGATCATTTTTTAAATTAACGAACTGAGAATCAAAAGAGTTTGAAAGAGATTGGTCAAGTAAATCAAGGGGAAAAGGTTTATGAGAATGATATGATAGAAGAGGGGAAACATCCAAATGAAATTAAGTACTAAATCTATGAGTGTTAATATCATATTCAGGAATGGAAGGAATAATATTCAACCTAGGATCCATAAATAACTCCCAGGTTTCCTCCATAGGATATGGATCATGGGAAGTTCATGGAGGTTGAATGGATGGACCAACAATTTGGTTTCCAAATTTCCCAACTTTTACAACATCACAGGGAGGCACCCAAATTGGTACTGGAAAAGGAGTAGGACAAAGAAGAAAATGATAATAGGTTCCTCCTCTGAAATTAGAGGCATCTCATGGTTTACACAAGTTGGGAGCATAGAAACATTAAGCGGTTGGGACTCACCATGTAAACATATTTCAACCAAACACTCAAAATTTTGTTTAAAGTAATCCCAATCCACATATTCTTCAAGAAATTCATAACAAAGGTGAAGGAATCTATTAAAAAAATCCTCAATTAACTCATTAGGCTTCATTCTAAGTTGATTAATTCTCTTATAAACATCTCAGCAATCATACCTATCAGAGGCTTGATGAATCTCCTTAAGGAATCAATCAAATGAATGAATAGAAGTGGTTAGAAAGGTATGACACCATCAATTAACTCGACCTCCAAGTGTGAGGAAAAATATTATAAAACCAACATCTTTATCTTTGATTTCATGAGATTTACAAAAACCAAGAAAATTATATATGTGTTTTTCTATGAATATACCACCATCGCCATCAAAATTGAATTGAGACAAGTCATACATTTTTTGTATGGATATGAAAAGCTTACAAGGGGGTCTACCTGACGTGAAGTCCCAATTAGACCTCATAAAGTTTGGAGCAATTGCCACAACCAGAAATATGGTCGGCTTCCATTAATGAATTTTCCTTGGTTGCAATTGTTAAAAAAATAGGTTATACAAAAAATATTTGAAATAAGAAAGTAAGTTGACATTGTGAGGCATACAGTAACAATTTATATAAGGTTCTTTCACGAAGAGGAGAGAGAGAGTGAGCCTCTAGAAAAAAGTAATAGTACCATCCTAAAAGAGACACACAAGAGCATAAGAGGATTGTTAGCTAACCCACGAAGTAGTTCACAAGACAACCATGATAATAAATAAAAGTAAAAATGCACATTCAACAAGATAATTAGCAAAAGCCAACAAAATAATTCATTTTCATTAGTATGTGTTAAGATAAACATACACCATAAACAATGAAAGAATAGTCTCACAATTATTCATGACATTTGCATGAAAGTGTGCCAGCTCCATGAGCTTCATATATTAAGTGAATGTGTCAATATATATAGTTACAATGCTACTACACTAGCCCTAGTAGTGTAACATTAAGTCACCACTTTCTCCTCCAAAGAAATATCTTCTCTCCTATGTCAAGCTAGAGAAGCCAAGGTCGGAAGTTCAACTCCAAAAAGTCCCTTTGGTTGAGTTATGAGGTTTTATTTATAGCAAATCATGTGACTCTCCACTTCCCATGTGACTCTTGATCTCCCTCATGAATCTTGAGCTTATACATTGACTCTTCAAACTATTTCATGACCTTTGAGATTCTAATGACTCTATAACTTTCTACTAACTGTCCATATTCCATGTGGGACTCTTGGTCTTCCACACATTTTACTTTTTTACATTTTGGGAAATTGCACAATTACATTCCACAAATGATTTGGCAATATGACATTGTGATGACACTTGTACAAGTCATAAATTTGAAAATATGACATGGACTTCATGATGATGTGGCAATGCCAAGCTCTTCTTTTTGCTACTATGACTTTAACTTCTCCATGATGGATCTTGTATGTGTTTTATCTTCATCTTCCAAGAGGTTGGTTGATATGGAGACTTCCATGTGATCATTATCTTCAATCCGTTGTCAGGATCTAGTGTCCCTTCGTCTTGTTGCTTAATGATCATATTGTCTTTGTAGCCTCTCGAATGTCTTCTGCATGATCACCTAAGCATCCTCTTTGAACATCATCCTTTCATATTGAGATATAGTACTTGTAGATGGAATTCACCCATGAAAAGACAACATAAACCCAGAAATCTCCTACTCTAACTCTCCTTATACACTTACTAATTTTACCCGAGACTAAGTGTAGGATAGAGGATAAGTCTTAGGGATTGCATAATGCACAATTCAAGGAGGAAAGGATGATAGTATAGTGATTGTGTCTACATTGTAACACCCTCCTCCTACATCTACCCAAGATAACCAGTTCACTCGGATAAACATGTGACAAGAGGCTACTATGATGTGATTCAATTCCCCATGTAAAGTTAAGGAAGTGGAACTGAAAAAAACAAAACCAATCTAACCTTCCACACATGCCACAAAACCTCTAGGAGCTAACGAACCATTCCAGGTGCTTAACCCCTGAAGAAACTTGCATTTTCAGAGCCCTAGTCTCTCCCATGACAAGGCATGCATGTGACTATAGGCCTCCATTCGCTCCCACAACAAGGTAAACTAGTGACTATGGACCTTTCCAACTTGTTTTGTGCCAATGACCTCAGATTTTGTGCCACATTTTTAGGACCAAGACTCAAGCCACTGCCCAGAACTTCAAGAAACTTTTAGAAATGAAAAATAATAATTGAACAAGGATACTAATGAAAATAACTGATCAATGAGTTGAATGGACCCCTACTAGCCATGACAATAATTTCGTCAAACATATCACAAATATGCATTCTACAGGTTTTAACAACATATATTAGCATAGGGGTCTCATACTTATCTGATATTCACTAAGAAGTATTTATGCATTATCATCTATTAGGTCATATATTCATTGTTCATTCATTTATGAATAAAAACATGATGAGATCCACACATCATCATTGTCATAAAACAAGCTCATAACCAACAAAAATAACAAGTATACAATAACCATGAGTGCCACATATAAACAAGTACATTTACACATAAAATAACAAAGAGAAATAGTTCTTATTAATGAATGAATAGCCTAACCAAGTTCAAGACTTCCACATACCACCTGACCATAGATTGGCTGAACCAAATATTTCTTTCATCTAATCACCCCCATGCCATATTCTAAACATGAATGTAGGACTCATAACCAAAAATCGACCAGGGCTTCCTTAGGCTACACCACCTCACCCTCATCAATAGAATTCGGCTTTAACGCAACCTCCACCGGATCACTAGGCCCTAAACAAGCATGCATGCCTCTGGATATCTCCACCTAAACTGTGAGGAATTTATTTGTCTTAACCTCTTGGTTTTACCATGTATCTTTCCATTATCGGGCAAGGGATTCTTAGGCCTACGAGGTCTCCACCCTCTGGGCTTTACCATGTATCCCATCTTAGGATTCCTATGCCTAATGACGGGTACTCAACACTAAGCATTACCATGTATCCCGCCATTCACTAGTAAAGGGATTCTTAGGCTCAATCAAGGTTTTCATATTAAATCTTTATTGTGTATCCCATCACAAGATTCCTAGGCCTTGTGAATACTCCTAATACCACCCCACTCAGCTTCGAGTCCATCTGGCAATCCAACTCAAACAAGTACAAGAGAACCCATCACACCATCGATATATAGAAATGGCAAGGCTAGGCTGAAAAAAATTGTCAAACCAAGGAAAAACCCATGCCAATGACAACAAGAGAACCAAGAAAACACATACAAAACCAAGCATGCCAAAACTAGCAAGGAAATCATACATGCAACTTGATATTTAAAAAATAACCTCATTGTAGCCGCTTGATCCTACTCTTCCTTGCTTGATATTTTCTTCCTCTTTCCTTCATTTATTTTCTTGATCCAATGTTGAAGTGCTCCAAGAAAACTCTAAGTGTCCAAGAGTGTGAGAGATAGATAATAGAGAGAGAGCTCCAAAACCAAACTAATAAAAGGTAGCCAGTGACCGTCACAAGCCTTTTTATTAACAAGGCCTCTATTTTCTTTCATTTTCCATTATTTTCCTTCATTTTCCTCCTCACATGAAACATGTGACCTTTCACCTTCCTTTTCTCCTAATTTCCATTATTTTCATATTTAAAATGCCAATTAATGCCACTTTGCCTTTCCAAAATCTTTGTCATTTCCTTTGTCAATTTCATTAGCCATAATAAACTGAATGAACACCCACACTAGAATGTTTTTCCCAACATTCATCTTGGAATAAGTGTCCCATAACCATCGTTATTATTTTTCCTTTATTAACTTTTATTACATTGAATTTTCACTAGGGTTGTTACAAAAATCTCACCCTTGGGGGAACACCGTACTCGGTGTTCAATGACACCTACAACCAACAAGATTGTTGTAAGAAAAACATACTCCCCATGGAGCTTTATAACTTAGGTCGTTGAAGTATTTACAATCATCAACTTACAAAGAAGTAACCAACATGAAAATATAACAACATGACAACCATAATGACATGACACCCATACTTATTATTGGATATTTATAACACATCTCATGGAGGATTTTACATCCATATAGATATGCATATACCAAAAATATCACACCCAAAACATATACCAAAAACATTTTCTCAACCTGTGAATAGAGAAGGATACACATCTCACACCTGATCCACCATCTCCTATGTAGCTTCATTGGGCCCAAAATGCTTCCACTGCACTTTAAACTGCTCGATTTCTTGGTTGTGGAGAATAAGCATATTTCTCTACAAAATACGCTGAGGTTCTAGCTGGAATTATCCTTCATGCTCCACCTACAATACAGACCAGTAAATCACATGATCAACATCTTTAACATATTTCTTAAGTAATGACACATGGAAAAGATCTTGGACTTTCACTGTAGGAGGCAGTGGAATTCGATAGGCTACTAGTCCAATCCTTTCAAAAATATTAAAGGTTCCACAAAATCAAGGCGCGAGCTTGGCACAAGATCCAATCCTCGAGGAGATCTTCTTCGGCTTGATCCACAATACACCTACTCCCCAATAAAAGACTCCTTAAACAACTTGTTCCTATCTGTATAAATTTTCTACATGTACTGCGTTCCCTTTAGATTCCTATTGATTACCTGCATTTCCTATTCCATCTCTTCCAACATGTCTAGTCCAATAAATACCTTGTTCACCGGATCACTCCAACTGATGGGAGTATTGCAACTCTGTCCATACAATGCCTCAAACAAGCTCATCCTTAGTGACTCCTCATAACCATTATTATAAGAAAACTCAACCAACAAAGGTACTCCTCCCATATCCTTTGTTGATGCATCACATACATCCTCAACATGTCCTCCAATATCCGGTTGACCCTCTCTATCTATCCATATGTGTGTGGATGATAAGTTGTGTTGAACTCCACCTCTATCCCTAATCCTGCACACAACTCCTTCCAAAATTTGGAAGTGAACTTCTCATCACTATTTGACACAATCTTCCTTGGAACACCATGCAATCTTACCACAACTCTGATGAATACCTATGCTACATCACTGTTTGAATAAGTAGACTTCACTGGAATGAAGTGCGCAACCGTTTTCAACCTATCTACCACAACCATGATGGAATCATGCTATCTAGATGTCCTTGAAAACCCTGTGATGAAGTCCATGGAAATGACCTCCCATTTCCACTCTGGAATCGAAATCGGTTGTATTAATCCACTTGGATATTTACACTATGCCTTCACCTGCTGACAGTGGAAGCACCTAGCCATAAACTCTGCCACATCCCTCTTCATATTCGACCAATAATAGAACTTCTTCATTGTGGTCAATGTATTATGATATCCTGGGTGACCCAAATATGGTTTTGCATGAAAATCACTAAAAATAGTCTTCTTGAGCTCACTACTATCTAGCATAGTTGACGATTCTGGAAATCCATCAACCAAGGGGTCTCCCCAATGAGAAGTCCCAGTTAGACCTCACACCATTTGGAGTAGGAGCCCCATCCAGAATATTGGCTTGGTTTCCATGTATTCTTATAGATTTTCGTTGGCTATAACTATCATCAAGGGAATGGAACACATGGTGCCTTCGAAAATCAAGGGGGGGGTTGCCTAGTGCCTGTTAGATCGTATTTGTTTCAAATATATTTCACTACGGAGGGGAAAAAGTGATCCTTTAAGAGAGAGGTAGTAGTACCATCGTAATAGAGACACACATGAATAAGAAGGGTCTGTACAACATAAAGAGGAATAGTCCATATAGATGCAGCAATCATTGAAACCAATATAATGAGGAAGATCTATCTAATATCCAATGGAATAGTCCACAAGGATGCAACAACAATAATAGAAATTACAACACATTCTCAATATGATAAGTACCAAAATAACTGAAATAGTTCAAATAATCTAGCAAAGATAAAAGCAAACATGAATTACAAACATTCACGTAATAGTCTTACAAATATCCACAATTCATGCATGAATAACATGCTAACCCATAGGGCTTCATATATTAAGTAAAATTTCCAAGACACATGTATACATTGAACACTACTAGCTTCAATAATGGAGCGTTGGAGCCACTCCTTACTCCTCAAAAGAACTAGTTTATCTCTCTAATGCCTTGCGGGAGGAGCCAAGGTGAAAAGTCCTTTTCTCATACAATGAAGGTGTATATATAACCAAGGGGTGATGCCTCACCCTCCTTGTGATTCTTTGACTACCCCCATGACTTTTTGAATTCCTATTACTTTTTCACTTGCATGACTCTTCATATTCCATGTGTGTCCCTTGGACTTCCACTTTACAATACATTTCGAATAGGTAATTACATAATCCACAATAATGATGTGGCATATGATGACTTGTGATAGGACATGGCATGACACTGATGACATGGACTGCATGATGATATGAGCATGCCAAGTTTTCCTTCTTGTTTCTTCTTTCTTTGTGTCTTCTTGAATAGACGGTACATGTTCTTCTTCTTCCTCCTCCTTATGACTTGAAGATGATGAGTCTTCCACGTGGTCTTCATTTTCATCTTTTGTTAGAGTTCGATGTTCCTTTGTCTTCTCACCTATTGATCATCTTATCGCTTCAGCTCCATATGTATCTTGTAGCATGTTCTCCTTCTCCATCTCCTTATTCATCATATTTCCATAGCATGATAGAGTTCTTGTATATGCAATTCACTCATGAAAAGTTGGCATCAGTTTGATAAAA